>PVKC010046551.1:0-11212 GCA_004027635.1 Crocidura indochinensis
TGGCTCTGGGGTCACTAGGTTTGGACCCAAAAAGAGGAAACAGCACAGCTTTCATGGCTCAGAGGACTGTGACTCTGGGAGTTTCAGGACTGACAGGCTACTGGGGATGGTCCAGAGAGGAGACACTCACATGACTTTCTGAAACACTGGAACCAAATCAGAGCTCCAAGTATGGATACCATCACAATAGGAAGGATGATTGTGAGAGCCGAGGGTGACTGAGACTGTTCCCTGGAAGATCCTAGAGGAGGAGATGAGGCAGGGATTTAGGACTGGAGATTTTGGAGTTCACCATGTCCCACAAAACTGATAAGTCATCCTGTTGGGCTTCCAACTCCAGTCTCTGTGTATCTGGGTCTTGACCCAGGGATGGACAACCAGTGCCTCCAACTCTGTATGACTGCGGTGATTGGCCTGATCTATGGACAATCTTGGGTTCAGGTGCCAATGAAACAGTAGGGGTCTGGTGCATTCCTGGCAGGAGGGTGATGTGGGTTCTAACTTTGGCACCCCAGTTGAACAACAAGGCCATGCCAGGAGAAAAAGCTCAGAGCACAGCCAGGACAGACAAAAAAAAAAAAAAAAAAAAGAAGATGTATAGGTTTTTCTCCAGTCCCCAAATCTGCATGGATTGCAGAACCTCCAAAGCCCTCGTGATCCTAATGTCTGATGGCACAGCTGACCTGGAAACAGACCCAAACAGGGAAACGTGGGGGCAATACAAGGAAGATGTCTGTGTCACATGCACAGCCGTGGCTCCTTCAGAGTCAGAGCTGAAGGGGTCTTTTACCTAATGGGCCATTTTCTAGGCCAGTTTGGAGGCACATTCCAGCAGCTGCAATGATCCAACTTGGCCCCATCCTAGGAAAGGCCTTTCTGAGTTTAGGGAAGAGGCCTTGGCAGGAGAGCGGTGAGCATTCTGAAGCTCAGGGGCTCCTTACCAGGAACCTAGCCCTCAGTCAGAGGCAATCCTGCTGAACAGCCTCCTGGGGTGTCTGTCTCCCACCACAGTGTCTCTCACCTGGGAGCAGGACTCTCTTTGCTATCTGGGAAGTCCCCAGGGTGTTGGAGACTCGGCAGTTGGAGGTAATGTTGATGGACTCCTCTGAGGATTGGAGCAGGAGCCGAACTCCCTGGGCTACAGTGGAGGGGGACAGGGGACCTGTGGACCTGGGGAACAGAATGGTGATAGTGCAGCCTCAGCTGGAGTTGGAGGGGCAGGAACTGAGGGCTCCACATCAACGCCCATTCTGTGCCTCAAGGCCAGGTCGCTGGAGTTCCCCTACTGTCCCTCTCATTCCAGAACAACTCATTGGGCCACGACCCCAACTCAGACCATCCAGAACATGTGAATCTATAGGGTCTTCACTCTCCCTGACTTCCATTGGCTTCTGATGCCCCTGCTACCACCAACACCCTGGTGACTTGAGAGAACCTTCTAAATCAGAGCTCATGGCCCTCCTCTGCTCAACACCCCTAGAAATTCTGCCTCACTCACAGAGAGCTGAGTCCTTAGATTGGGTCCCCATATATGATTCTGACACCTCATATCCTATTATTTGATGCCCCTCTTTCCACAGACCCAATAATATATCCCAGCCCCCCCTCCTCAGACCAGCATCAGCCCTAGCACTCACGTGCTCCAGTTATATATTTCTGGCTCTGGGTTTCCAAGGGCGTCGCAGCTCAGGCTGGTCTCCCTTAGGCAAGACACTCGAGGAACAGGGTTGGTCTTTTCTCTCAGGGCAAACATATAGAAAGACCCAGGGGCCTGCTGTTGTCAGCCAGTATGAAGTGATTAGAAAGTAGCTAGAACCAATATTTGCAGCTGCCTAGTGGTGGCAACTAGAAGTGCAGGAAACTCAGAATGGGAACAGAGCTAGGTGAGCTTGTTCACACCCAACTATGCTCAAAGGATCACTCCGGGCACCTGTGCTCAGAAATCCCTCCTGGTGGTGCTCAGCAGTTTCTATTGATTTCAGGCATTGAACCCTGTCTGTCCCATGGAAGGAAAGAGTCCTGCCAGTGTACTGTGCCTCTGGTCCTGGTGTCTCAGGTCACACTGCTGAAAACTTTATTATTAGGCTACTTTGTAGGTTAAAACATGCCCAGCTCAGCCCCTTGCTGGGGCTGTCAAAGCTTCAGCCAATCTGCCCCAGTCCCCTAGAAGTGCTCCCTGGGGCAGTGAAAGTGAAAGGATGGGCCTGAGGCTGGGAGTTTGGGGAGTCAATCAGCCCCTCCCTAAAATGCCCTAAGTGTGATTTTATTAACTCACTTAGAGCAGAACAGAAATTCCAAAGCTTTTTACAGAGAAGGACCCAGAACCGGGGCATAGTGTCCAGGCAGTGAGCATCCAGTGGAGACCACCCAGGGCCCTTGCTCTCTCTAACTTCACAGAGTCACACACCCCAGAACTTTTCTGCTTTTTGTTCTGTACATGTGATATCAGTTATTTGTATGTTCCCCCTTGCCTGGCTACTCCTTCCCTCATGAATGTGAGTTTCCTGAAAGCCTCCTGGGATCTGTATTTGTGATCTTACCACCTCTGCAGAGCAAAACAGGACCAGGGTTGAAGGCTCTGGTCTTTTTTGTGGCTAACCATGGGAAATCCCCAGCCCTGAATGTGTTCCGTAAGGCTGTCAGCAGTGACCACTGAACACAGAGACATGTCAAAGCCCTGAGCACTCCGGTGGTGACCAAACATACTCATAGCTAAAGCAGTAAAACAAAACACAGCTATTTGATAACTTTTCTTGAGAACTGTTACTTTGTTCTCTTTCGCTATCCCCTCCCCTCACTGGGGCTGTGGTGCTAGCTTTGGTGCTTCAAAATGATACTCTGAGTTGCTCACTTGGAATAGACAAATCCAACACCAGGACCCATGGGCACTGGCAGGCATTTCTGTCAGGACACAAGGGCAGAATCTTTTTCTGGAGCAGCACCCATAGCTCTGTGCACAAAGTGCCTTTCTGGGCAGGAGATAATAAGAGAGCCTGGAAAGCCTAGAATATTCTCTCTTGACTCTCTTGGCCAGGCTGTCACTGGGTTTACTGGAAGGTGGTTGTTCCCACCCCAAAGAACATCCATGGTTAGTGGATGAAATGGGGAGAAGAGGTACAGCTTCCATTAGCGGTTCCAGTGACAGACCACGTGATCAGGCGTGAGGGATGCCAGGCACCTAGAAAGTGTGGGATATTGGGGCCCGGGAGATAGCATGGAGGTAAGGCGTTTGCCTTTCATGCAAAAGGTGATTGGTTCGAATCCCGGTGCCCCATATGGTCCCTCGTTTCTGCCAGGAGCAATTTCTGAGCATGGAGCCAGGAGTAACCCCTAAGCACTGCCAGGTGTGACCCAAAAACAAACAAACAAAAATTTAAGAAAGTGTGGGATAAAAAGACAAAGTAAAGGAAGCTCCCCGGTCCTTGTTTCTGTGCCTCTGAACACTGGCCATAGCCTTCCACAGTGTGACCTGGAGTAGCAGCATGTGGTGGGAGTAAGCCTTTCCACACAGAGGTGTTGTGGGGTTTACAAGTGGGACCTTGTACTGTGACATCCAAAGGAGCAACGATCATGGCTCACACATTAGTGGTGAGTGAAAAGAGAAGAATGCTCAGTACTGCTCATGTCCTCAGGGGAACCCCTCACTGTCCACAAGGGGAGAATGAGTCACAGGGAGTTCATCTTCTGCCTTAGGGTCACAGTTCTCTGTTATGTACAACCCTCTTTTCTGGGGCTTCCCTGGTACCCAACTACTGTCAGTTCAAGTTCAGCAGTTATTTTCCATAAGGCTTTCAAAGGGGTCCAGCTATTTCCTCTACCCCCTCCTTTCTGGGGAGCCATGAGGGGTTGCCTCGTAGTTGGGACTCAGGGGACAGTTGGGAGTACTGTTCCCTGCTCTCAGTGACCTGTCCCTGGAGCAGAGTCTTGTCTGGCTCCAGTTTGAGGGTTATGGGGCTCCCTGCCACGGTGTCTGAGCTGAATCCCTATCTCATGTCCATGTCTGCAGAATCCAAACCTCCCTGACTCTGGGGACACTAGGATTGAACCCAAAAAGAGGAAACAGCACAGCTTTCATGGCTCAGAGGGACTGTGGCTCTGGGAGGGGCAGGACTGACAGGCTACTGGGGATGGCCCAGAGAGGAGACACTCACACGATTTTCTGAAACACTGGAACCAAATCAGAGCTCCAAGTACGGATACCTTCACAATTGGTAGGATGATTGTGAGAGCCAAGGGTGACTGAGACTGTTTCCTGGAAGATCCTAGAGGAGGAGATGAGGCAGGGATCCAGGACTGTAGATTTTGGAGTTCACTATGTCCAGCAAAACTGATAGACATCCTGTTAGACATCCAACTCCAGTCTCTGTGTATCTGGGTCTTGACCCAGGAATGGCCAATCAGTGCCTCTAATTCTGTATGACTGCAGTGACTGGCTAAATCTATGGACAGTCTGGGTTCAAGGGCCAATGAAACAGTGGGGGGCTATTGTGTGCCAGGCAGGAGGGTGATGTGGGTTCTAACTCTGGCACCCCAGTTGAACAAGGCCCTGCCAGGAGAAAAACTCAGAGCAGAGCCAGAACAGACAAAAAAAAACAAAAACAGCTGTACAGGTTCCTCTCCAGCCCCCAATTCTGCTTGGGCACAGAACCTGGAAAGCCCACATGCCCATAATGACTGAGGACACAGTTGGCCTGGGAACAGACCAGCACAGGGAAATATGCGAACAATACAAGGAAGATTTCTGAGTCACAGACACAATTGTGTCTCCCACAGAGTCAGAGCTGAAGGGGCCTTTTACCTAATGTGCCATTTTCTAGGCCAATTTGGAGGCACAGTCCAGCAACTGCAATGCTCGAGCTTGGCCTCATCGCGGGAAAGGCTTTTCAGAGTTTAAGGAAGAGACCTTGACAGGATGCATGCGGGGTGAGCATTCTGAAGCTTGGGGCTCCTTACAAGGAATCCAGCCCTCAGTCAGAGGCAATCCTGCTGGACCTCCTCCTGTGGTGTCTGTGCCCCCCCACCACAGTATCTCTCACCTGGGAGCAGGACTCTCTTTGCTATGAGGGCAGTCCCCAGGGTGTTGGAGTCTCGGCAGATGAAGGTGATGTTTATAGATTCCTCTGATGATTGGAGAAGGACCCGGGCTCCCTGGGCTACAGCAGAGAGGGACAGGGGACCCATGAACCTGGGGAACAGAATGTTGATAGTGCAGCCTCTGCTGGAGCTGGAGGGACAGGAACTGAGGACTCCTCAGAAACGACCTATCTGTGCCCCAATGTCAGGTCGCTGGAGTTCCACTATTGTCCCTCTCATTCCAGAACAACTCAGAGTGCCAAGACCCGACATTGGATCATCCAGACCTGCAACAGACTGTTGATCTGTAACAAAAATTATTTTTTACTTCACAAGTTTTTTGTACCCCGTGGGAGAAAGCGGACGGAGGTATAACTGCTAACAGAAAATATTAATGTAAAAATGAAGACCACACGGTAGTATGTGGGACCGCACGCGTGAAAAGAAGCGTGGGCAAATTTTATTAAAATCAGGAGGTTTTTATAATATAACTTTGGAATGCTAGAAGGCAGGAAACCTTCTGGTTGATCCTGAAATTGGGCTAGATTAGCATAAGAACAGAGAAAGCCAGAGTCCAGGAGTAAGAAGCTAGCTAGCTGAAATTTGCATCTAAAGAGGTCCAGAGATGGGAAGGAATTCCTGTTTTTTGGGGGTTACTCTGGTATCGATAGAGACAAAAGGAGTGAACCCCAAATAGTAATTAAGAGGTAGGAAAAAGCAGATAACTGATGGGGGAGTGGAAACTATTTAGTAAGTTATCAGGAAAAGAGATGTTTTGTGTTTTGGGTGAAACTGGCTATGCAGATTTAGCTTGGAGGAAGAAGGGGAAGAGACTTCCCTGACGCCAGGTAGAGAGACTGCCCAGTGGGGGTGCAAGCTTTGGCCTAGCAGCTTTTTTGCACTGTGATTCCTTTTGCTGAAGGAAAGGAATTTTTGTTATGCTAGAATTAAAGGGACAGAGAGAAAAAATGTCACAGCCTTGGAAATCATGTTTCAGACGATCCACGCAGAAGTTAGCTTAGGAGACACCTTGGAGCGGGCCTTTCTGACAAGAATTTCTCTCAGGAGTTTTCCACTCCTGAGGACCGTGACACAGACCCTTTGAATCTATAGGGTCTTCACTCTCCCTGACTTCCCCTGGTTTCTGATGCCCCTGCTACCACCCAAAACCTGGTAACTTGAGAGAGCATCTAGATCATAGCTCATGTCCTTCTAATGCTCAACACTCCTAGAAATTCTGCCTCACTCAGAGGAGAGCTGATTCCTTAGATAGGGTCCCCAGAGATATTGCTGACGCCTCATATCCTACTATCTGATGGCCCTCCTTCCATAGAATATATCCCCAGCCTCCCTCCTTAGACCAGCATCAGCCCAAACACTCACGTGCTCCAGTTAAATCTTTCTAGCTCAGGGTTTCCACAGGAGTTGCAGCTCAGGCTGGTCTCTCTGTGGCCCTAGTGCCCAATGTCTTCATACAGGAAAATGGAGACCTGGGGGGCATCTAGGAAGGGGACATTGACATGTTCAGAGACAGAAGCCCCTTTTGAATGAACACTGATGCGGAAAAGCCTCCTGCCCACAAGGAAAAGGGAAGCCCAGAGAATAGGAGCAGCGTAGTCTTTTGTGCCTAAAGTCAGGAGTGACCCCCATATCAGCATATGTTGTCCCAATCCAAGAGCAAAAGATAAGTGTTTAATGCAAGAAGAGACAGTAAAGGACAGTGGCTCTGGTGTAGACAAGAGGGATAGTGTGTTGGTGGCTCAAGTGTATACCATGAGGAATGGTGTGCTTGTGGTCCAAATGTAGATCACAAGGGCTTGTGTGTTGGTATGTTGGTGGTCCAGGTGTAGATATGAGGGATGATGTGGTGGTGGAGGTGACAGTAGTGCTGTTGTCAATGTGTTGGGGACAAGAACTGAGTATGCACATCTATGTATTAAGAACTTGTGTGAAAATTGAATAAACTCAGTGGAATGTTGGGAAGCTTATCCAGGTGCCCAATCCTCAAAATAACTGCCCCAGATCAGGAAAATAATTAGTCAATGAATTAATCAATAAGAAATCATTTCCAAGATCCTGAATAGCCAAGACATCCTTTGTCTCCTGATTCTCAACACCTCCCCATGGAAGGGTCCCCAGATGCGACCCCAGCCCCAGCAGGGGAGGGGGTCAGGCCATGCAGTGGCCCAGCATCTTAGAGCAGATGAAAGGGGATGTTTCAGCTCTCAGGGTTTTCCTTTCTTGTGGGTAATCTTAGGGGCAGGAAGTCTCTGGTGGCGCGAAAAGGACAGGCAGGAAGTCTCTGGTGGCAATACAGCGAAGAACAGGTTTGGTCTCTTCTCTCAGTTCAAAATGACAGAAAGACTCAATGGCTTGTTGATGACACCCACTATAACAGTGAAGAGGCGTGGCTAGAACCAATATTTGCAGCTGCCTGGTTGCTGAAAACTGAGCTGCAGGGAGCCCAGAATGGGGACAGAGCCCCATTTTGTTCACACCCGACTATGTTCAAAGGGTCACTCCTGGCACCCGTGCTCAGAAATCCCTCCTGGTGCTGCTCTGCAGATTTGGTTGGATGTCAGGGATTGGACCCTGTTTTTCTCATGCAAGGAATGTGTCCTCCCAATGTACTGTGCCTCTGGTCTCGTGCCTCAGTTTACAAGGCTGAAAACTCCGTTATTGGGCTACTTGTAAGTTAAAACATGCCCAGCCCAGCCCTGTGCTGGGTCTTTCAAAGATTCAGCAACTCTGTCCTAGTATCCTAGAAGTACTTCCTGGGGCAGCGAAAGGGAAAGGATGGGCCTGAGGCCAGGAATTTGGGGAGTCAATCAGCCCCTCCCTAAAACCCCCAAAGTGTGGTTTTATTAGCTCAGCTTAGAGCGGAACAGAAATTCCAAAATTTCCTGCTGAGAAGGACCCAGAACCAGGGCAGAGTGTCCAGGCAGTGAGCAGTGCAGGGTGGTGCCACTACAGCTGCTGTCCCCAGAGATGTCCGGTCAGTGCCGGCCCGCCATCTGCTGGGTCATTCTCATGTAGTGCAGACTCAGTAATTTATTTATTTAAATCATTTGGTACTTTAGTTTAATACTGTGCTTTACAATGTTGTTCATCATAAAGAAGTTTTGGCATTCCTTTTACCTACACTAATACCACATCCAGGGTAACATTACCTCTACCAGTTTCACATGTTTCCCACAATCCCCAAAGCCTGCACATTAATAGGCACAATTTTCATTTGTATTTTTTATTTATTTATTTATTCATTTATTTTTACAAATAAGTGATAGTGGAATTATGAGGGAGGAATTGTCATCACTATAAGAAAATTTGTAATATTGTGATATCTCAAAATGGTGTCACTAGTTTGTTTTCTGAAGGCTTAGAAGCTTTCTAAAGGATCGTTCTGCATTTTGTGTGTTGAGTTTAGAACTGTGATATCTACTTGGGTGCAATCCTACTGGAACTTCAGTATTAAAAAGCTTGGAGGTGTCACATGACTACATTTGCTCTGGATTTCAGGATCTGTGGCAAACATGGCTAAGGATCAACCTGTGATCATCAGTACATCGAAAAGTACTGGAGGTAGGCTGCCCAAATTCACTCTGAGAGCACGCCAGAATGCTCAGTCCAAAATTATTTTTTATGTGTGAGGTGTCCTGAAAATATCAGTGCTAAGTGATCAAGTTGGGTCATGAGATAGGGATGATTGTGGGTTGTAGATACAGCTGTAGACATGGTGAAGACTTGGCTGGCTCTTCATCCTGAGGATGCTTCTTTTTTCATCTATGCATTTGCCATACCCAGATTTTTTCAGCTTGACTTCGATTGATCTTGAGAAAAAATCAGTGTAAAGAAGTGTCCCACGAGCTGACATCGCAGTTACTAGAGGACCTGTGTGTTGACTTCAGTCTTGATAGTTTCACAGAAGAGCCTAGAAACAGAAAAATGCAAACTTGACCTGCATCACACAAAATCAGCCAGTCTTTCCCTGGATCCGAGAGTCCAGAGTGCAGGTCTGTGGGCCCTTCTCGGGAGATGGGCAGCTTCCCTAGGTGTGGGCATGAGGGACACAAAAAGGGATGCCTTCTGCAGTGAAATGCAAACTCCTCCTTTGAGAGACAGCTTGATCACGGGCTTTTCATGTTGGGGTTTGTGTTTGATCCCTGGGAACACCTGGTTCTCTAAACCCCATGATCAGTTAACCCCAAGACTGAGCCAGGAGCAGTCAGACAAAGACCACTGAAAGCAGTTCACAGAAGAGACCCAGAGCCAGACTATGCCTCTGAGTTCAATTGCACACATTTGGGATACAGCAATACAGTACTCCAGGAAAGAGCCACTGGGCAGTGTTGTGAGCCTCCGCATATCTCCTCTGTCCCCAAAGCCCTCACTTACCTCATTTTCCAGGTCTTGACCTTGTAGACATAGGCGACCTGTAAAAATACATAGACAGTCAGGGGAGACTCAGGGGTTTGGGGTCTGAGACCGACTCCAGGGAGCTTCCTCCCCATTCAGGGTCCCAAGTTCTAACATGGGTCTGGGGAGTGGCTTCCTGCAGTGACTTCCCAAGATTAATCCACGTCTCTTGTATTGGGTTAGTGATTTGCACTGTCAGGGACCAAACTCAGGGTTTCACACATGAAACCATGTGATTCATCTGGCCAGTTATGAATCAGCAGCAGCATTATCAGCAGAACTGAGCTTCCTCTTGCCTTGTCACTTATTATAAGTAGATACAATCAATACAACTTTGTTTCAACCCTTCCAGTAGTCCAACTTGAATGAAGACCCATGGAGCAGAGCCTGAATCGTTGGATGTTGGGTTTGGTTCTGACTCTCAGGAAATGTGGGATCCTGTGCTATGGGCTCTCCACTACGTGTCTCAGTTTCCCCATCTGGCAGGGACTCCTCAGCCAGCCCTCAGAATTTCAAGGGCATCTCAAGGTATAGACCTGGCTGGGCACATACCAATAAACCCTCCTCCCTTCTTGTACTGTCACATCCATAGGAGCGACAGTCACGGCTCACACATTAGTGGTGAGTGAAAAGACAACAATGCTCAGTACCGCTCCATGTCCTCAGGGGAGCCCCTCACTGCCTAGAAGGTGAGAGTGAGTCACAGGGAGTTCATCTTCTGCCTGGGTACAAACTCTGTGACTGGAGTGAGGCTGAGCAAAGTCTGGATACAGGACTGTCACAGGCAGGAATCTCCTTGTCTTTCATCTCCTCGTGAGGTCTGTGCCAGATGCAGGACAGAGGCCCCAAGAACTGCCTTAGGGTCACAGTTCTCTGTTATGTACAACCCTCTTTCCTGGGGCTTCCCTGGTCCTCAACTGCTGTCAGGTCAAATTTCCAGCAGTTTTTTTTCCCATCAGGCATGCTCAGGGGGTCCAGCTATTTCCTGTACCCCCTCCTTTCTAGGAAGCCATGAGGAGTTGTCTCTTAGTAGGGACACAGGGGATAGTTGGGCGGATTTTTCCCTGCACTCCGTGACCTGTTCCTGGAGCAGAGTTCTGTCTGGCTCCAGTTTGAGGGGTATGAGGCTCCATGCCTCGGTGTCTGAGCTGAATCCCTATCTCATGTCCATGTCTGCAGAATCTAAACCTCCCTGGCTCTGGGGACACTAGGATTGGACCCAAAAAGAGGAAACAGCACAGCTTTCATGGCTCAGAGGACTGTGACTCTGGGAAGTTCAGGACTGACAGGCTACTGGGGATGGTCCAGAGAGGAGACACTCACACGACTTTCTGAAACACTGGAACCAAATCAGAGCTCCAAGTATGGATACCATCACAATTGGAAGGATGATTGTGAGAGCCGAGGGTGACTGAGACTGTTCCCTGGAAGATCCTAGAGGAGGAGATGAGGCAGGGATTTAGGACTGGAGATTTTGGAGTTCACCTTGTCCATCAAAACTGATATGTCATCCTGTTGGGCTTCCAACTCCTGTCTCTGTGTATCTGGGTCTTGACCCAGGAATGGCCAACCAGTGCCTCCAATTCTGTATGGCTGTGGTGATTGACCTGATCTATGGAAAGTCTTGGGTTCAGGTGCCAATGAAACAGTGGGGGACTGGTGTATTCCTGGCAAGAGGGTGATGTGGGTTCTAACTTTGGCACCCCAGTTGAACAACAAGGCC
>PVKC010046552.1:0-11209 GCA_004027635.1 Crocidura indochinensis
GGGGGCTTGAGTGATAGCACAGCAGCGCAGAGGGCGTTTGCCTAGCACACGACCGACCTGGGTTCAAGTCCAGCGTTCCATAGGGGCCTTCAAACCTGCCAGGGGTGATTCCTGAGTACAGTTAGGAGTAAGATTTGAGCCCCCGCTGCGTGTGGCCTAAACACCAAAAACAAACAAAAGTATAAACTGGTTCTTTTAGTTTTTAGCAGGGCCCTTTTCTTTAAACATCTTTATCATGATTAGTGAATGTATTCACCTTCCTAGATGCTTTTTTCTCTTTGCCTTTCTCCCTCTCTTTTATCCTACTTCCTTTCTAAGAGAAAAGGCTCACAAAATGTTTTGAAATATTATTTAGCAACTTGTTTCTTACTCCCTATGTCCTTTTACAGAGAATCAATTTGAAAGGATAGAGGGCAGATTTTATGTAATCCATGATAGATTAAAAAATGTATTTTGACTCTGGAAAGATACTATGCTCGTATTTAAGCAATTTAAGGAAACCATGAAGAAAATACTTTCACACGTGGGACTGAGAGATAGTACAGTGGTAAGGTGCTGGCCTTGCAGGCAGCTGACCTGGGGTTTGGTCCCTGGTACCCCATAGGGTTCCTGAGTCTGCCAGAAGTAATCCTGGAGATCAGAGTCAGATGTAAGCCCTGAGTATTACTGTGCATAGTGAAAGAAAGAAAGGAAGGAAGGAAAGACAGACAGAAAGAAAGACAGGCAGAAAGAATCAGAGAAAAAGAGAAAGAGAAAGAAAGAGAAAAAGAGAAAAGGAAGGGAGGAGGGTGGGAAGGAAAGGGAGGAATGAAGGAGGGAAGAAGGAAAAAGAAAGTAACAAGAGAAATAAAAAGAAAAAGGGAAGGAAAGAAGGAAATAGAAAAAGTAGTAAGAAAGAAAAAGAAAAGGAAAGAGAAAGAGAAGAAAATGAAAGAAAGGAAGGATAGGAAGAAGGAAAGAAGGGAAGATGAGAAAAGGGGAATTAATTAAAGAAAAGGAAAAAGGAAAAGAAGGGAGAATGGAAGGAGGGAAGAAAGGGAGGAAGAAAAGAAGACAAAGAACAAAAGAAAAGAAGAAAAGGAAGAAAAGAAATAGAAAGGAGAATAAAGGAAAGAGAAAGAAAAGAAAGGATAGGAAGAAGGAAAGAAAGAAGAGAGGAAGAGGGAAAGAATGAAAGGAGAAAAGTGAAAAGAAGGGGAAGGAAAAAAGGTTGGAAGAAAGGAAAGAAAGGACAGATGGGCCCTGGAGAGATATTATGGAGGTAAGGCGTTTGCCTTGCATGAAGAAGGACGGTGGTTCGAATCCCAGCATCTCATATGGTCCCTAGAGCCTGCCAGAAGCTATTTCTGAGCATAGAGCCAGTAGTAACCCCTGAGCGCTGCTGGTGTGACCCAAAAACCAAAGAAAGAAGGACAGAGGAAGGCAAGATGAAAAGAAGGAATGATGCTTTGCTCTTCAAGCCTGTTTTCTCCCTTGGACAGGCTTATATCTATATTTCTTTGCTTGCTTGATTTTTCAAGATCTTGTTGTATCTTGAACAAGTATTCCTTTCCTTACTGCTTCTAGCTCCTTAATTCAATAAAAACAATTTTAAGAAAGAAAAATCTGCTCAATAATCAGTTCTATAATCGAACATTTAGAATTCAATAAAAACAATTTTAAGAAAGAAAAATCTGCTCAATAATCAGTTCTATAATCGAACATTTAGAATGATATTCAAAAATGGAGTAGGAGAATTGTGAGTAATGCTGGGGCCAAACTGTGAGGGTATTTGGTGGAACAGTTGGTTTTGCAAAGTTTTACACTGACTTTTGACTCTGGTTGTCAGAGTTAGAAACTCTTGACAAACACCTGTCAGAGATGACTGTCTTTTTATGAAGAAATGCAACTGTGTACGGTATGGTCCCACATCCGGGATTCTGGCTTGGGGACTGCACCCCACCTGACAGACAAATGCAGCAAAACCCACCCTTCCAGTGAGTAGTGGAGGGGATGATGACACAGGAACACGTCCAGTTGATAGAAATGAACTACATACCTGCTTGAATCCCCAGAGAAAAAGTAAGTAATAAAAGATCAGCTGAACACAAACTCCTTGAACACTAAATAGAGACCATTCCCCAGGAAGGCAGGTGAAACCCACACTCAGAAGTATGATACCTCCCAAGCCCACAAAAACTAGATGACTGCTTCTATAGAGCTCTTAGGCACAGATATGCATGTGTGTGTATACATTGTGTTTGCAGGATGTACAGTGCAAACATATAATCCACCAGCAATTTTAGATCAAGATAATGTCTTGGGAAATAGCTACAGGGTTTTGAATAGAGACTCTCCATCCAAAAGCAAAAAAAAAAAAAAGCAATTTTTAAACTAAATAACCCTTTTCTATTCTTATCAACATTGGTGTTGGTCTACCATTCTACTAGTAATAATAGTAGCAAGCCAGAATCTCTTTCCATGGATGTAGTACATGGTTATGGATATGCAGGATGACCAGATGTCCCAGTTTTTTTTGCATGTGGCAGCTTGGCTCAGAGTCTGTTTTGGGGGCATAAAAGCAACATGAGTTTTCATTCTCCAAAGAGTTTGGGACTGAACAACAGATGATGAGGACTCTATGGGAGTGACACATGTGAAGCCACATAGATCTAAACAGTGGGGGCCCGGGAGATAGCATGGAGGTAAGGCGTTTGCCTTTCATGCAAAAGGTCATCAGTTCGAATCCCGGTGCCCCATATGGTCCGCCGTGCCTGCCAGGAGCAATTTCTGAGCATGGAGCCAGGAGTAACCCATGAGCACTGCCGGGTGTGACCCAAAAACCAAAAAAAAAAAAAAAAAAAAAAAAAAAAAGACCTAAACAGTGGCACCCAAGTACCAACCAGGATTACAGTGGCAAAGAATCTCTCATAGACCGAGCTGGGTGAAGATTGTGTAGAAAATTCGTGTCGGCCTTGTTCCTCCATGTTTCAGTCAGAGCGACTTTGTGAGGAATCAAAGAGCCAGAACATGACAGAGCGGAAACTTAGGTGCTTTTCCTTTGTTCTTTCATGGTGCTGACCTTGAACCACGGTGACTTTCAAAGAGAGGAGAACTGTGATTCCAGGAACAGAGAAATATTTTTCTTCTTGTGCCTGTTTTTTTCATTATCAGCAAAATTATAACAGTACCACGAGACATGCAGGAGTAATTTATTACTAACTATACAGTTTGATGACATAGGAGCACAGATCTTTATCTCAAACTTAAAAACAGAATTTTGTATACTATTTATTATTGGATAATTAAAAGAGCGCTTTTAAAATAATTATTCACAAATTTGCTCATCGCTGTACTTTTTTCTCTTCTGTTCTTTTTCCTCTTCTTTTTCTTTCTATTTTGTTGTTTTAAAAATAATTTTGCTCTCATTTATCTGGAACAAATGTATTGCAGTCAGTGATGTCAATCAAGTATGTGATATATGCTCTTTAAATAAAGTTAATTTAAAAGGAAATGGAAATGTTTTGATTTTTTGGGCCACACCCATTTGATGCTCAGGGGTTACTTCTAGCTAAGCACTCAGAAATTGCCCCTGGCTTTGGGGAACCATATGGAACGCTGGGGAATGGAACCGAAGTCGAGGTCCTTCCTTGGCTAGCGCTTGCTACCACCTCGCCCATCCCAAATGTTTTGATTTTTAAGTAAACTAGATAGTGTGCTAATTTTGTTGACCAATTCAATAATAGATAGGCTTGAGAGAATTTATTTTTAAGTGCAAACCATGCAACTCACTAAAGAGTTTGCATTAAAATGATATTTTGTGTCTATAATTGTGGTGTTTTGAAAGGAAGAATTGAAAAGCTGACAGGAAAAAAGAGAGTGGGAAAGAAGAATATGGGAAGGAAGAAAATAACAGGAAGTAAAGGGATAGGATAGATACTTTTCCTCTCACATACCCAGCAATTTGGATATATTTTAAGAATCACAAATGTAAGGCAATTGCAAATAATTGGGTTACACACATAATTACCGAGTATCTAAACAATGAGAGCCATTATCACAAATAGTTAAATTTTCCCACTCCCTTTTGTTCCAACACCATTTAAAAACTATTTGTAAATTCTTGAGAATATTTTTTCTGGATGATACTGCGTAGTCATTTCTCTACTTTGAGTGGTGATAATAATTTCTTTTTGCTTTCAATAAGCATTACTGATCACCATACTTGTTTTGCTAGAAACATATCAAAGAACCAAGTAAGTGAATGTATATAAATTACTTTCAGCCAAGACATGTCAAATGGTTTTCTCTGTAAAAGGTTAATTATTATTCCGCGCAAGCAGATACAGCCCTTTTAAAAATACTTTTTTATTTGAGATGCTGTGGCTCAGAATACTATGAAGGATAGAATTTCATGCCTACTTTCTTCTAACACCCTAGCTACGATCAACCGAACTCCACCAATATTTCAAAGGCTCCTCCATTCACTACCCTCCTTCATCCACCAGGTAAGTTCAGTTCTTTCTCTACTCTCTCCTGTCCTTGTTCCTTCTTCATCTTGTACCTTGAACTTGCTACTATGTTGACATCACTTCCTGGTCAAAACTGTCAGTAAGTCTTTAAGTAGTTAAGGGAAGGCCTTAAAAGTTGATGCCAGCCCTTCTAAGCAGGGACCCAGATGGCCTCCCTCAAAGGTTCTGAGGTTATTCTTTTTTATTTTTTTATTTTTTGATTTTTGGGCCACACCAGGTGACGCTCAGGGGTTACTCCTGGCAATGCGCTCAGAAGTCGCTCCTGGCTTGGGGGACCATATGGAAAACTGGAGGATCGAACCGTGGTCCGTCCTAGGCTAGCGCAGGCAAGGCAGGCACCTTACCTCCAGCACCACCGCCCAGCCCCCTCCTGAGGATATTCTAAAGAGGCCTCGGTGGGAGACCACAGCACAGGACCTGAGGCCAACTAGTAGAACAAGAGAAGAAAGGAATCATGGTGAGATACACACTTGGTTGGATAAAGGTAGAAAATGCTTATTTAGACCTTTTTCATACCTGACTTCTCTTCTAGTCTAACTTCTTTATGAATACATATAACATCACACATTGTCAGGTACTGCAATTTTACACAACCTCAGCTTCAATCACTGCTATTGTAGATGTTGATGGGAGATGATAATGTACTTTCTGGAGGTCCTGAGATAAAGAAGAGAGGACATTCCAATAATAGAGACAGAATGTCCAGTTGTTACCATGTTCTTGGTCATGATAAACGCTCACAATCAATCATTGCTTAGACCAAAGGTCTAGTGTTTTTATTTCTTTTTTTAAGCATATTGTTTCTTAGGCTGTTGCATGCCCTTCTGTTGATTTTGTATTTGGAAATAGCCATTGATTGCTGTTCAATTTGTCTGCCAAAATATTTTATCTTTAGGGGTAAGATGGGATGATCCCCCCCACCAGATCTGGCAAGAGGCAGAAATCCTTCTGGATTCAATAAAGAAAAATTTATAGGAACTGTAATTATGTTTAATGAGGTCATGAAAGATATGCTCTCATGAACAGAAATCAAAATTGGAAGAGAAACTGGAACTACGGGGTGGGGAGATGGGAATTATGGGACTAAAATGAATTTAACTGAAGTAAATGTATTCCAGCATGTTCTAAACAGTACAGTAGAAATGATAGAGGAGTTGGTGGATTCAAAGCTAGAGCAATAGCAATACAGAGATTATATCAGAAAAGTCATACAAACACACAATAAGATGAATAGCTGATAAGCCAAGAGGAGGATGAAATAGGATACAAATAATAATCCAAGGGAAAAAATGGGGTCTGGAGAAACAACAAAGAATGAATGGAATAAATGGTAAGAATGGAGGCTTAAACACGTGTTTATTGGAAATTGCATCAAATGTCAATTGTTGGAACATTCCAATTAGAATACAAAGGTGGTAAATTATGAATAAGTTTGACCTAGCTGTGGCTTTACTGTACTGTGAAAGGGCCCCATCATTCTAAATTCTTGCATAGACTCATCTAACTTTATAACATAAATTTGAAAGGCATTGGAATGAACTTTAGGAATATTGCAATGCATATCATACTTTAACCAAAGGGTCAATATTCAGGAACCGTAAGAAACTCTCAAAACCCAGAAAACTAACAAAACCATAAAACAATTGGGTAGAAGACCTAAGGAGTAACTTCACCAAGGAAGGGATGCTGTCAAAAGGCATATGAAAAAATATAAATTATCAGAGGAGAGAGAACAGTGGGGAGGGCCTTTGCCTTGCATGCTACTGACCCAGGTTCAGTCCCCAGCATCCCATATAGTCCCCAGAGTCTGCCAGGAGTATTTTCTGAGCACAGAGCCAGAAGTAACTCCTGGGTGATGCCAGGTGTGGCCCCCCAATTAAACAAAAACAAAACGTAAAAAATAGCCTATTATCAAAGAAATACGAATGAAAACCAGAATAAATTCTCCCACCATAACAATGGTCTATGTCAAAAAGATAAAAAAAAGGGGGTGGGACAGAGAGGTGGTGCTAGAGGTAAGATGTCTGCCTTGCAAGCGCTTGCCAAGGAAGGACCGCGGTTCGATTCCCCCGGCGTCCCATATGGCCCCCCCAAGCCTGGAGTGATTTCTGAGTGCATAGCCAGGAGTAACCCCTGAGCGTCAAATGGGTGTGACCCAAAAAAACAAAACAAAAAAAAAGATCCATTTTTAAATAACTTTAATTGAGACCAATGTAAATTACAAGTCTTTCACAGTTACATATATATATATATATATATATATATATATATATATATATATATATATATATATATATATATATATATATATATATATATATATATATATATATATATATATATATATATAGCTTGGTTTTTGGGTCAAACCCGGTGACACTCAGGGGTTACTCCTGGCTATTCGCTCAGAGGTCGCTCCTGGCAGGCACGGGGGACCATATGGGGAACCGGGGGATCGAACCGAGGTCCGTCCTAGGTTAGCGCAGGCATCTTCTCTCCAGTGCCACCGCCCGGCCCCTCACAGTTATATTTAAAGTACATAGAGTGACAGTGAATTAGGACCATTCCCATCACCTGTGTTGACTCCCCTTTCCCTCTATTTCCAGCATGCACCCCATACCTTCCCCTTTGCCTCCTGGACTGGTAGTGTAAAAGGTCCCCTTTAACTTGTTGTAGATCTTGATTGTGTTGTCATTGAATTTGGGTTTAGTATTTAGGCCTGATCGTTATTTATTTCCACTCAATGTTCATGTGACTGTGTGTTCTTGGTACCATCCACTTTTTTTCCTCCTCAATTTATGAGGCAGACAGGATGATGCAATTTCTGTGGTTCTTTGGGGGGAAAAAAAGGCTGGGAGGGAAAAAAAATCAGTGTTAATGAGGATGGGAAGAAAACTAAAATTTTGGTCACTGTTTGGGGGAGACTGCAAATGGGTTCAACCTCTTGGACAATTTTCCTAAAATATTAAAATATGGGGGCCCGGGAGATAGCATAGAGGTAAGGCGTTTGCCTTTCACGCAGAAGGTCATCGGTTCGAACCCCTGTGCCCCATATGGTCCCCCGTGCCTGCCAGGAGCAATTTCTGAGCATGGAGCCAGGAGTAACCCCTGAGCACTGCCGGGTGTGACCCAAAAACAAAAAATAAATTAAAATATGTCTCTACCATGATAAGTTTCAGCAATACTTGGGTTTATTTAGATATCCAAAGAACACAGACACACAAAGAAATAAGGAATCAGGAACTTTAACCAAAATCAGTTTCATGTCATAAATTTATATTCTTGTTTGATACCAAATCTTATCTCTCCAACTTCTCAACTTTGTGCACATAACATCAAACTTGGCCCTAATTTCCTGCTTACATTTTGGTCAAATCCTCTCCTTTTGGTTATCTATTTTTCCAGCATTATACATCTGAACAGCTGAGGATAGTATTCATGGCCTTATTAGAGTAGCTTTACTTTCAAATACCATATTAGAGTTTAGCTATTTTATCTATAATCAAATTTATAGTAATTAGATAAAATGCACAAGGATTTGAATCCATCTTTCAAGTAATCTAATTTGTATTTATAACTTCATAATTATATTATACGCCAATGATTATTAGGCTCTTACAGACCAATAGTGAACAATAGATTAAAGATAGACTTTTATCTTTTCCTTGGTTATTCAATCTCACTAATTATACATTTAATAATGATCAATTATAAGTTAATGTACATAATTATTTTATTAAATTTAAATTATCATTAAACACTTATTTAATATTCTAAGTTAGTGCTGCCCTTTAATATCGCCTAGTAAATTAAACTCGCCTTTCTCCACCTCGGTTTTTTAAGAGTTTTAATTTTGCTCTTGTTCTGTTCTCTGCCTCTTTGTTTTGAATTTAAAGTAAGACCACCTCTTTAACAAAACAAAATCATCAGGACCAGAATTTAGATTTCCAATAATTTTAGTCTATTTTGTTTATGGGTGTGTTTGCTTAAGTGCTGATACGGCTAAGAAAAAAGAAAATTACTCTCTATTTTTTTTCTCAAAGCATTCAACAGTACAGCCATCATTTGAAGAAAAGCAGCGAACTAGGATTTAGCTTTTACATCGTTATCTCATCGAATCTTCAAACAGCTGTGGAGAAACTATTACTATTCCTTTTCAAGAAGAGGAAATGGGGCCTAGAGTAGGATTTCTTGGGGGTTAAACAGTTCTCAAGAGGGGGAAACCAGTCTCAGTAAACCTGACTCTTAGCTTGGAATTACACGAGTTTAAAAATCTAAGGAAGGCAACTCTGACTCAATAACTTATTTGCCACACACCCGTGCAGTGACTTCCTTTAGTAAAGTAAGTATGACCTCATTTCAAACTAAGAACATATTTCCATGTAAGACAGTGCGAGGCTTCCCATGAACTATAAATAATATTGTATTCTTGAATGCCTTTACTACAAAGTTCATCACAGTTGTGTTTTCTTACACTGCAATGCAATTAGAAGGCTGAAACAAATGTGTTTTATAGGACTGAAACCCGTATTTGGAATGAAAACGAGTTGAAGGAGCAATAAACCCAAGAAAATGGATTCATAAAAAGTGGGGAGGAATTTTCAGTGCTTGAATATGGTGGCAATGTGTTCATGCACAGAAAGATAAGTGGAAACAGTTACTTTAAACTCTGTACAAACATCTTGGACACTCATTCAACAAAGACAAATTCAAGCAGTCTTCCTTCAGAAATTATTCTGACATAGGTATGGAGATTATTGAGTGCTTCTCATTACCAAGTCTGATACTTTTTATTTCGAAGTTTTCTAATTTCTTTCATTTCTTTATAATTATTCTTTTATTTCTCTCTAAGGTTTCTTTATTACTTTCTAATAAAGAAAAGCAGTCGTATTATTTTATTTGTTGACTATTTTTTGGGAAGACACATACTTGGTCATGCTCAGGGCTTACTCCAAATTATCTCCATTTAAGAATCAATCCTGTCACACTTGCTTTTGGGCTCTTTTAGTCATATCATTTTAATAACAAGGTATCAATGGGACACAGGAGAGAGCTTAGGGGTGAGGGGCATAGGTCTTGTACGCAAAGGACCTAGGACCAATCCCTGGCATTACATGGTCTCGCAAGTAGTACTAGATGTGGCCTTTGTAGTTCCCCAAACACAGCTGAACTTGTCTCCAGAGCTGCTCTGTAAAAAAAAAAATCAGTAGGTGAACACTGTCATATCATCAAGCCCTATCCTTTAACATGAAATGGTTTTATGACTGTTACCAGCTCAAGCACTGCTTTGAGAGTACCCTGGCACCCCCCCCCCAAGAAAGGATAATAAACCTGAGATTTAGAAATGTCCAAATATGATCACGAGAAAGAGGAATACCTTCATTGGAAACTAGAATCTAATGTCTATATTAGTCTATTTCAACTTTCTCTTTTAAGACTCTTCCAGGGTCCAAGTGATTTCAGTCTTAGGATGTTCATTCACAAAGAGTCAAATACCCAAGCTTGGTTGTGCTTGGGTAAACGTGCCATGAAGTGAGTGTATTTTATGTGGATTACGTTCATTCGAAGACAATAAATAGTCTCTAATCTATGAGGCACAGGCAATCTCTTCAATATTTCTAAGACTGCTGATTACTAAAATGAAATTTTCTCATGTCTGCCTTGACAGCAGTCTCCCAAACCCACCTCATCATAAATGTCTGTCATGATGTCCACATCTTTAGTTAAATGTCCAATATTTTATAAGATGCTGCGTTCAAACCTGGATGTTGGGAGCAGTTTGCTAAGCTACTTAATTTCTAGGATTCAGGCTGCCTGATTATAGTTAAGCTCATAAAAATAATCTTCCCTTCTAAAATATCCTGCATCTTAAAACTGTGTTTAAAAAAAAATCAGGACACATTTTAGAAAGCATCGAATCACAGGAAGAAACCTGATTTGTCATTTACTCCCAGAGCATTCATGTCCCCTATAGGGGGAAACATTATTTTCCATCCTACCAGTCTGGGGTGTATGATATCAGCTTTCTTCAAAGCAATGTCTTCCAGAAGATAGAAGGGTGACTGTCTGCACAGAAGATGAATTCAGTTCAGAGTATTAAGTCTGGTTGACCTGGCCCCCATGGTATACACCGACTCATTTTGCTTTCTTGCTTAATGTCGTCTCTAGGTGTCAGATTTCAAGGAGAGTCCGTGGAAGGTGATTTGGTGAAAATGGTGGTGATTTAGCAGTAATCTCGATGGCTACTCTACCCCAGTGGGAGTCATTCTGTTCCCTGTAAGTAAGAGGTTTGATCAAGCAGCCAAGTAGGGAAGCTTATGATCTCAACATGGAGTTAAGTTGAAGAAATGCGGAAAACACACATTGCTTATTGCGACCTAACAGGCCAGGCACTGCAGAAGATGGGTTGTGGGCACACACGGATGCGGGGAACTGGGGTGAAGGTTTATATTAAATTACACCAGCAGCTGCCATTGGTATATTTTATTTTTTTCCTCTTTGCCGTCTTCCTATTGGAGGTTATACTAATCAGGGGGAAAAGTGATAAAGACAGAGAAAAGAACCAATTTTTCTTTCTTGTCTTTTCTCATTGCACTCAGCTCAATAAAGCAGGGATTAATTGACATCCAGAAATGCTGGGGGCAACAATCTTATCTTTCTATTTATGATTCTACTTTCTTTTTGAAAATATTATGTAG
>PVKC010046553.1:0-11222 GCA_004027635.1 Crocidura indochinensis
CCTGTCACTGGATATTCTATTCTAATTTTTTGGTCTGAAATTTTTTTTTGTTCCAATAGCATTGTGTACATTTTAAAATTTTAAACTACTGTCATGAGTCTCAGAAACTCTGGAGTTCTAAATGGCAGAACTTTGAAGTAGACTACTTGTAAAGACAAGAATGCAAAATAGAGAACATCATTTTGAAAATAAGGCTTAAGGAAAGAAAACTGTATTTAAAAAGATGCTTTATATGATTAAAAAGAAACAAAATATGCAAGACTAAAACTCAATCATGAACAACTTTGTAACCACACTGTTTAATAAAATGAATAAAAGATAAATAAAATGAATAATTAAAATAAAATACAAAAATGATAAAGCTGAACATAGCACTATAAAAGTATGAAGGCAAAACAAGGCTTTTCAGAAAAATTACCTCATTTTTATTTTACTGGAAAAGGAAACCTACAATAAATATCTTTTTTATATTTCTTATGATTCTTCCAGCTATTATTTATCATAGTATCTCATAATGTAAACAGGAAAAATACTTCTATCTTTAAACTAGTATCTTTTAAGCTCTGCCATTATTGAAATAGATAACATTCTTTTACTTGTGTGTAATTAAATGATTTTATAAATATTTATAAAATATAAATACATTTGAATTTTATCAATTTTAACTCTTCTCCCAAATAACCATAATTATTTTCCAAATATGTTATCTTTTATACTATTTAGCATTATAAAATTGATGTTTTATATAAATATGTATACTAATATATGTCATTTACTATAACCATTGTATTTACATATACAGTTTATTCTAAATAATAATATAAATCAAAAGAGATTTATTTTAAATTCATTTAGAAAACTGGTTATGACTACAATAACAAAATATTCCAAAAATCAAAATTATTCAATATTATCAGTTTGCTTATGTATTTACAATATTTTAAGCTAGAGAAATAATTCAATGGATGAGCCATTGTTTGCATGCAGTAGTTCTGGATTCCAAATCTGATTCCATGTTGCCTTTGTAGCACTGCCAGGAGCAACTCATAAATAAGCACAGTCGGAAGTGGGCCCCAAGTACTTCTGGGTGTTGGGTCAAAACAACAGAAAAGTCATTTTTGTATAAAGGATGAAAATAATCTTAATGTGGTATTTTGCTCTAACCAAAGACATTTCAAAGTTTGGTAATACATCATAAGATTATGTTTCTAGTTTTTGTTTGTTTGTTTTTGGGTCACACCTGGCTTCTTTCAGGGGTTCTTCCTGTCTATCTGCTCAGAAATAGCTCCTGGCAGGCACCGGGGATCATATGGGACGCCGGGATTCGAACCAACCACTTTAGGTCCTGGGTAGGCTGCTTGCAAGGCAAACACCGCTGTGCTATCTCTCTGGCCCCTGTTTTTATTTTTGATGATAGAAAACACATTATAATTTAGTTTGTAAATTTATTTCTACAAGTGGGGAATGAAGAGGAGTACATGTTAGGAACAGCAGTGGAAGATCTTGAATACTTTGGTAGTAGGAAAGAGGAATAACTTTGTTCAATGTTATGTTCAATATCATGCATAGGGACACTATTGTAAACATGCTCCCTAGGCTATGGTAAAATATATGAATATAAAAATCCAAAAATCATATTTACATAATAACATGCTTAGAATTTACCTTTATTTTAAAGAAGTTACACTACATTAATGTTGATCTCATTTGGCTCTAACAACTAAAAACCAAACATGGTTCTGAAAAGATTAAAATATATGTTGTAAAATATTAAATCCTAGAGTGTTTCCAAAAATGGACATCAAAACTATTTGCATATCTGCATCCCTCACGAACTTGTAAAATTTATCAGTGAAAGATTGTAACTTATTTCTCTTAGGATGATAGTAACAAACATGATGTGAGAACAGTCAGTATTCAGCAAGGTGGAATAAATAGTATCATTGCAAGAAAATTAAAACTAGTAAATATTGTTTGGTTCTACTTTTCTAAAAGCCCAATTATTTTATTTGAATATACAACTTACTAAAACATACACAGTCATGCATAATCACACAGTAATACAATTAATACTCAATTTAACACTGTTAAATAGGCTACGGTGAGAAATTTCAGATGTCAAATGTTAAGTTAAATCATAAATATTGTGCCATTATAAGTTATGCGAATGTTCAATTAAAACTATACAATCAAAAAATTTAAGATCATATATAATTTATTGAATGTACCAGTGTCTTCTTGAATGATGAAGATTCTTCATATATTATTAATGAGTTAGACCTTTCAAAAACACTTGACAAAGTGATTTTATTGCTTGCTAATTAGGCTTTACATTTGAAACACATGCTTTCATAAAAGTAGAAAATAAAACTTACAAGTTCTTGAAAAATAATGGCAATATTTGACCATTTAGTTAGTACTCTTTGTTGGTTCTTTTTTTTGTTTTGTTTTGTTTTGAGACCACACCTAGAGTTTAATCAGAGCTTAATCTTGTGTCTGTGCTCAGATCATTCCTGACAGGACTCTGCACCAGAAAATGTTCTGAGGAGCAAACCTGAGTTGTTTGTGAGGAAGGTAAGTACCTTACCCTCTATAAAATCTTTCTAGAAATAATTTGTCCCCCTCTTATTATCCTCCCATTTTAAGATAATTTCTTTTTGCCTAACCTGTATATATAAAAAACTGGAAATTACTTTAAACTAATTTTCTCTTTATTCAATTTAATTTAGTCTTTCTGGTTGTGGAATCAAGAGAACATGCACAGAAATGGCACTTCTTAATGAGAAGGAGAATAGATTATCTGCCTTGAATTATATGTGACAGGAGGAAGAAAAAGTATTTGGTGTGGGCCACAAACTCTTTTCTTTCAATGACACTTTCCATGCCATTGATATTTGATGGGTAGGGTAACTTCTAGCTATACAGAATGCGTGTTTTACAGAGTTGAAAAAGTGAAATGGATACAGACTACTAAATAACTATATCTACTGACTAATGGCAACTTTATTAAGAATCCTTAGGCTTTTTATAGTTTATCCTATTTTCTGATCTTTGTGACCATGTCCATGACACTATTAATAAGGGTAGTTAATCATAAGGAATGAAAAATACAGGGGAAACAAAGCTAAGAAAATGGGAAGGTAACTAAAGATGTATGCCTGCTTCAAGGAGCCTGAAGTCAGATACTAGCATAAGAAAATCAAAAGTTTCTTCTGCAGCTTGGTCTAATTGTAAAAATTATATTAAGAATGATAGATCCTATATGGGCAACTGTACTCAATATTATCTTAGATAGGCTGTTCTATGGCCACTGTATTATTATACAGAGCATTCTCACAGATGACCATACCAGAGTGCTGGGCCATACCTAGGTCATGCCTGGACTCCAAAAGGAAAGGAAAAAGGTGAAGACTGACTGTGATGAGTATTGTTTAATGCCATATTGATGGCTCAGGATGTGACCCAGGGAATCTGAGTAGCTGAGCATTGCTACTCATTATGTAAACTTCATGCCACTGAATGAAATTGGACTGAGACCAGGGTCAGAGTCAGCTCTTAGATCTCTCAACTCTCAGGAAAGAAGATTGGGTAGATTGAGCTTGTTTTGCTCATCCCTCCAAACAGTACCACAGGAAGGCAGGTCACTGCTATCTCTCTGTGTAAATGGGAATTCTCAAATTATTTTTTGTCAAAAATTTGGACTTTATATCATGAATCAATATAATAATTTTTTAAATACTCCAATGCTAAAAAAACAAACAAAACCTATTCTATGCAAACAATTCCTAGAAAAGCATGTTTATGATTGTAGACTCAATTCTTCTGTACATCTTCTGTTACAAGTAGGATAATTTATGAATTTTCAATCGCATATATAAACTATTTTTATTTTTACCTTTATTTTACTAGTTTTATCAAAATGATGCTTTTCTTACAGTACAATCCATAAAGTTATATATTTAAGTATATAATTTGCTTGACATCTTCTAGTTTATTAAAAGTTCATGCATATTTTTGATGAATTTAAAATTTTTCAGTAATAATAGTATTTTTCACTGTATCCTTCTGTTTTTTTTTTTTGCGGAAGGACAGAATTTATGTGGTTTAGAATGAAAGAAAAAGATCTGATAAGTCATTTGTACCTTATCATCAAAAATTATAAATATTATCAATATGAAAACAATGGTAATGTTAACTTTGATTATATGTTTAAAATAATGCTTTCTGAAATTCTCATTAAAATTTTCTTTTTTGGGGGGCCGGGCGGTGGCGCTGGAGCTAAGGTGCCTGCACTAACCTAGGATGGACCGCGGTTCGATCCCCCGGTTCCCCATATGGCCCCCCGTGCCTGCCAGGAGCGACTTCTGAGCGAATAACCAGGAGTAACCCCTGAGCGCCATCGAGTGTGACCCAAAAACCAAAAAGAAAAAAAAAACTTTTTTTTTCTTTTTTTGTCTCTGGGTATTATTACAATACTGTCATTTTTTTCAAAGCCTAAGATAAATGGGACTATTCTGTGTCTGTCTCTCTCCCACTGACATATTAGACTCAGCATAATAGTCTCCACATTCATTCCTATATAGGAAAATTTCATGATGTCATTTTTTCTTACGGTTACAAAGTATTCCATTGTGTATATGTACCACGGATTTTTTTAGCGACTCATCTGTTGTCGGACATCTGAGTTGTTTCCAGATTATAACTGTTGTCAATAATGCTGCAATGAATATAGGTGTGAGGAAGAGATTTTTTTTTTACTGCATTTTTGTGTTCTTAGAGTGTGGAAGCTCAAGTTCCAGTTTTAGGAGGAATCAAACCCAGGTTAGTCTTGGGTCTGCTGCTCTACATTTATGCTATCTCTCCAGCCCCCTATTTTTACTTTTTAGTACAATCTTTACTTTATGACATTACAAGATATTATTTTTATTCCAAGAATAACTATATATTCAAATTTTGGTACTTTTATTAAAGAGTGGTTTTAAATACTAAGATCAGATTATTGGGCATACATTCTTAACAAGTTGCCATTGCTTCTATAAGTGGAAAAACTTCACAATTTCTCAGTTTATTTTTCTTTTTAGTCTCTATTCTCATGTCTTTTAGTGCTTAGTAGTATTTTGCATTGTTTAATTTTGAACTCTGTTATTCATTATTTATACTTATATTAAATTTCTATAATTAAATTATTCTAATTTCTATTATAATTGATTTCATGTAAAATAGAAAAAAGTGTAAAATTTGTTATCAAACAAATTTCATATAATAACAATAATAAATGTAGTAAAGTATGCTTAGTGATTGGATGTCATATATCTCAGTTCTGTTGGTAAAAGAAGACAATGTGATAATAAGTTTATGGAATGTCCAGGATTCATTTGTATTTTGTTGATGAAATCAGTAGAAGAATTTTTTATTATCAAAATTCTGACCTTTGGGAAATAAAATTATTCTGAATCAATACTTTTAATCGTCAAACCATAAAACTGGATGAAATAACATTTTTAGGATGTCAAAGTGAAAATATCTCTGTTCATTTAATTGGAAATCACTGTATACCAACAAATTGAGAAGAAACAAATTTGCTATATTTTTCACAAATCTAGAAATAATTTATAACTGTGACCTATTATTATATATTAAAAGTATGCATGAGTAGCCCGGGAGATAGCATGGAGGTAAGGCCTTTGCCTATCATGCAAAAGGTCATCGGTTCGAATCCCGGTGCCCCATATGGTCCCCCGTGCCTGCCAGGAGCAATTTCTGAGCATGGAGCCAGGAGTAACCCCTGAGCACTGCCGGGTGTGACCCAAAAACCAAAAAAGAAAAAAAAGTATGCATGAGTTTAACTTTCCCGGCAACCAAAATCATATTAAAAGTAAAACTTCAAAAAAGTCAGGATTAAAAATGTTTTAAAATAGAGGGTTAAGTAAACTATAACAAGTACACAATCACCTATGTAAATGTCTATAACTAATTTGTACATATATTTGTAGGTATGGTTAGGTATGTTATTTGTATAACATATTATTTTCTCTAATTTTCTAGCAGCTTGAGATGAAAAGTCTATTTTATTATGCTATTATCTATAACTATTGTCATTTACATTTTTTTCTTGCCTAGAACTTTTCAGCCCTTCATGGTACATTGCTTATCTCAAGCAACATTTCCGCTAGCTTCCTCTTGCCTTCATGTATCTTTTCCCTTCTCTTTCAGAATCTTGAAAAAGCTGACATAGCCTCTCTATATGGTTAGCATTTTATAGAAGGCAGAAAGGGCCAAAAACTGTTTCAAACTGTTCCTGCTCTCTGTAAAAACTTGCTGAGTAAATATTTTAAAATGTGTTCATGTGAGGGCCGGGTGGTGGCGCTGGAGGTAAGGTGCCTACCTTGCCTGCGCTAACCTAGCCCCCGGTTCCCCATATGGTCCCCCGTGCCTGCCAGGAGCGACTTCTGAGCGAATAGCCAGGAGTAACCCCTGAGCGTCACCGGGTGTGGTCCAAAAACCAAAAAAAAAAAAAGTGTTCATGTACGTGTATGTGTGAGTGTATGCATGTGTTTGACAGACAACAAATAAACTGTAATTGTTGTATTAGTCATTTTATGTGACTTCCGGTACTTTTTTCTGCGTTTTTTTCCTTACTTTTTTCTTTTATTTATTTAAAAAATGTATCACATAGTTGATGTAACTGATCATAAAGTATTTGTTTCAGATTGACAAAAAGCAAAGTTATTAAGAAATAGAAAGAGAATAGAGAATCAAAAAATAAAGTGGAAAATGAAGGGGAAAGAGTTCATTAGCAGTTAATTTGTGAAAATTGTTGTATCATCAATAAAGTCAATACAATAGCATATTGCATACTAAAAGGTTTAGTAGGCCCCCCTTTTTTAGAGATAGAAGATACCCTAAAAATAAAAAGAAAGAAAAACAAAACAAAAAAGATGTGTGTGGCAGTTGTCATTTACATAAGCACAACAAAATAGGAAATAAATTGGAAAGAAAGACCTTTGGCCCAAAAATCAGGAGAATACTCATAAAAGATCAACTCAAGGCTCCAGGTGTACTCAGTTGTCCAAGCCCCTAGTCATTCTCAGTGTTCAGCTCCTCAGTCTCACAATTATTGCTGTCAAGTTTCTGTAGTTATAGATCCTGATTTCTATACAGGTCCTGTGTCAAAGAGCGGGTGGTATGTGATGTCTTCTGGTTCCATCTTGCCATCAATTAGCATTGCAAAGAACCCTGCCCTAAAAGCAGACTTTTGTTGTTGCCCTGTTGTCAGGGTGATATAAGAACTGCCATGGCAGTAGTGGGGCCTTCCTTGGTAGAATTTGTGTTCCTGGTGTTGGTGTGGGAAACCATGTTTGTTTCCATAGGTGGTATTCTTGGTTCAGGAGTGAATGGTCAATGTCCAATCCACTGGAGACTAAACCAGATCATTATGCCAAGTCTTTAGGGTGTAAGGTTCCACTGCAGTATAAAAATTTTTGTATTCCCATCTCTATTAGATAAGAACTTGTTTGCATCTGTTAACTTTTCCCATTTTAATGTGCCTATGCAAAAAAGGGACAATTCCACAGGGAATTACTAGTGCATGTGGAGGCTGAGGTGTCAAGACCAACACTCCCCAGAGCCTTTTACTTACATGAATTCTGAATAGAGATTTGTCTACTAGTATACTGTATTGAATGGAACTGAGGATAGGGGAAATTGCCATTACATGAGATGATATTCAGTAATGGTCATGCCTATTAAAGGAGAGTATCTAAAGGAAATATTCAAAGGTAATTTATATGTTCTCTTTAAATCTTTTGAAATAGACAGGAAGGGGATAAGATCTGGGGCACAGCTTCAACCTGTGATTTGGTTTTGTGGAGTCTAGGGAAGATGGCGCTCAACAGTCCCATATCAGTAATTGTCCTCAAGGAACGAAATTGTTCTCAGGAACGGACTATGGTAGCAAGCAAAGGTCACAGTAAAGGGAGGTGAAGGAAGAGGGGCCATCAAGAGCAAATCAGTAGCAGCAATAAAATGGAGACACATACCCTGCTCATCATTAAAATGCTGATTTAATACAATCCCTTTAAAGATACACATGACATTCTTCAAAGAAGTGGATCAAACATTCCTGAAATTTATTTGGAACAATAAAAATCTACAATTAACTAAAGCAATCCTTGGGGGAAGACTACGGAGGCATTACTTTCCCCAATTTTAAATTATATTACAAATAAATAGTTATTAAAGCTGCATGGATTTAGAATAGACTTGGTATAGAAATGAGTAATAGACTTGTAATAGACTTGAGTATTCAGAGAATGTTCCTCAGACATACAACCATATAATTTTTGATAAAGGGGCATGAAATACAAAATGGAGCAAGGAAACCCTCTTCAATAAATGGTGTTGGCACAATTGGTTAGCTGCTTTCAAAAAAGTCAGCTCAGACCCTCATCTAACACAATGAACAAAGATCAAATCCAAATGGATTAAAGACCTTGATATCATGCCTAAATCCATAAGGTATATAGAACAACATATAAATAAAATACTACATGAAATTGAGACTAAATGCATCTTAAAGGAAGTAACAGTAACTCTTCAAACAAGAGGAAGCAGATACAAACAGATGGGAATATATTAAACAAAGAAGCTTCTGCACCGCAAAAGAAATAGTGCCTAGGACATAAAAGCCACCCACGTCAATGGGAGAAACTATTCACCCAATAACCATCAGATAAAGGCCTAATATATATATATATATAATATACAAAGTACTCAGAGAACTTAACAAGAAAATAAATCTAACTCCATCAAAAATGAGGAGAAAAAAATGAACAATCACTTCCTCAAAGAAAAAATAAAAATAGCCAAGGAACACATCAAAAACTGCTCCACATCACTAATTATCAGGAAGATGCAAATCAAAACAACTATGCTACCATCTCACACCACAGAGACTGGCACACATCACAAAGAATGAGCACAAGAAGTGCTGAAGGGGATGTGGAGAGAAAGGAAATCTTATGCACTTGCTGGTGGAAATGGCGTCTAGTCCAGCCTTTATGGAAAACAATATGAAGATTCCTCAAAAAACTGGAAATTGAGCTACCATTTGATCCAGCTAAACACTCCTAGGAATATACCTTTGGAACACAAAAATACAACACAAAAATCCCTTCCTCACACTTATATTCATTGCAGCACTATTTACAGTAGCCAGAATCTGGAAACAACCAAGATACTCTTCAACAGATGAATGGCTAAAGAAACTGTGGTACATATACACAATGGAATATTATGCAGCTGTCAGGAGAGATGAAGTCATGAAATTTTCCTATACATAGATGTACATGAAATTTATAAGCTGAGTGAAATATTTAGAGGGCGAGAGATAGATACAGAATAGTCTCACTCATTTATGGATTTTAAGAAAAATTAAAAACATTATTGTAATTATGCCCAGAGACAGTAGAGTTGAGGTCCAGAAGGACTTACTCACAATATGAAGCTCACCACAAAGAGTGGTGAGTGCATTTAGGAAGTAACTACACTAACAACTAGCATGAAAGTGTTAATGAGTGAGAGAATTAGAATACCTGTCTCAAATATAGTCAGGGGTGGAGAAGGAAAGAGAGGGGACATTGGTGGTGGATATGTTGCACTGATGAAGGAGGGTGTTCTGTTAGAACTGAAACCCAACTACAATCATGCTTGTAATCATGGTGCTTAAATAAAGATTTTATAAAATTTTTTTTAAATTCAATTAAAAATAAACTTAATTATTATTATTCTTTAAAAAAGAAACAGTACAAAGATTATTGCAGCAATTTCCAACATTCATATGTACTAAAATTCCAATAGTTTAGTCAGCATTATTTTTGCATCATCAAATGAACTGAATCAGTTAAAAATGCAAACAATATAATTATGAAAAACAGTTTATGCTTTTTGATCTTTCTGATTGAACTTTGGGACCCCTTTGTAAATGGTGGAAAATGTCTGGTGACATATTGTATTGCTTTGAAGGCACATTTCATAATTTTCTTTGTTTTTTTTTCTATTAAATTATGCTGAGTCACTTTGCCATATGAAGACATATAAATTCAACCTATAATTTTATGATTAATACTTAAGAATGAAAGCATATGTGGACAAAAATAGAGTCACCATATAACTATGAGATTCTTTGGTGCAAGAGTAGATAGGGACACTTCCACACACATATGTTAGCAATTGAATGTAATATGTACTTCTTGCTGTCCAATAGGTAGTAAGACCATTTTACTATTTTATAGTGAGGGAGCATTTTTTATTGTCCTGGTTGAGGAAGATCACAAAATAATATGAATATTTCAGTGTAAAATATCTCAGCATATTATTCTATTTATATAGCTGAGTCATAATACATAATATGATTTATTGAGGATTTAATTTTATTCTCTGCAAAAAAGCAAAAATTTGATTTGACATTAAATTTCAATTTAATATGTAAAACTTTAGCACTTTTATAGCAGTTATTTTTCATAATTGAATAACTAGAAATATCACAATTTTTCAGCATTAACATTTTAACTCATGGAACAAAGTTACAATTACTATACAAATATTAAATGATTGTTTTTATTAAAACATTTACATTATGAAGTAGATGAGAATTATTTTTAGTCTGACTCATACACTGAAATTTACTAGGCTTATGCCCTAACGGACATAATTATAAAATTCAATTACCTTGTATCAATATATATCCACTGATATGTCAAAAGGAATTTATTGTTGGTAATAAAAATATTTAACGGTGCATATAGAGATTTTTTATTTTTATTGTGGCTGAAGTGAGTTACAAATATTTCACAGTAATATTTAAGGTACATAGTGACAACAAGTCAAGGGTATTGCCACCACCAGTGATTTCTTCCCTCTACCCCTGTTCCCAGTATGCATTCCATATCTCCCTCCTTTACCGCCCAGAATACTAGTGTAACTGATCCCCACCTGTAAAGCTTGCTGTGGATTAGGTGTTGATTTTGTTGTTGTTAACTTTAGGCTTGATGTTCAGTTCTGTTCATTTTTTATTTCCACTAAATGTTCATGTGAATGTCTGGACCTGTTACCATTCATTTTCCCCCTTAATTTATGAGACTGAACAAGATAATTTAATCAATGTTTGTTGGAGATATAGAAAAAGGAAATGTAAAAGAAGAAAGAAAGAAAGAAAGAAAGAA
>PVKC010046554.1:0-11215 GCA_004027635.1 Crocidura indochinensis
AAATACAATACAAAAACCCCTTCCTTACACCTATATTCATTGCAGCACTATTTACCATAGCAAGACTCTGGAAACAATCTAGATGCCCTTCAGCAGACGAATGGCTAAAGAAACTGTGGTACATATACACAATGGAATATTATGCAGCTGTCAGAAGAGATGAAGTCATGAAATTTTCCTACACATGGATGCACATGGACTCTCTCATGCTGAGTGAAATAAGTCAGAAAGAGAGAGAAAAACGCAGAATGGTCTCACTCATCTATGGATTTTAAGAAAAATGAAAGACATTCTTGCAATAATAATAATTTTCAGACACAAAAGAGAAAAGAGCTGGAAGTTCCAGCTCACCTCATGAAGCTCACCACAAATAGTGATGAGTTTAGTTAGAGAAGTAACTACATTTTCAACTGTCCTAATAATGAGAATATATGAGGGAAATGGAGAGCCTGTGCAGAGTACAGGCATGGGGTGGGTGGGAGGTGGGAGATTTGGGACAATGGTGATGGGAACGTTGCACTGGTGATGGGTGGTGTTCTTTACATGACTGAAACCCAAACACAATTATATATGTAATCAAGGTGTTAAAATAAAAAAAAAGAAACTAAACTACTATCTGAACACACACACACACACACACACAAAGTAGAGCTTACTAAACTTGCTTTAATGAATTCATTGTGATTCAATAATTTTCAAAAATATCTTTCTTTCTCTTCCATCTCTTTAGTTTTTCTTTCTATTTTCTATGTCTTTAAATTATGTTGCTTTTGGTCTTCCTAAAACAAATGTATTATTATCAATTATGTCAACTATGTAAATAATTTTCTTTAAATAAATTTTAAAAAAGTGTAAACAAAAAAAAAAGAAATCGCTCCTGGCTTGGGGGACCATATGGGACGCCGGGGATCAAACCACTGTCCATCCTAGGCTAGTGTGGGTAAGACAGATGCCTTATTGCTGTGCCACAACTCTGGCTCCATGAACCTTATTTTTTTAAGGATGATCATTTTGTGTATCTTCTGTTATAGGAACTATTGCTTTTACAAAAGCTTTCCTGCATTACTATCAAATAAATTCGTATTAAAATTATTGTTTATTCATTATCTTTATAGCTCCTAAACACTGGCGATGACTCAAAAACACACAGATAAATACTTTGTCTTTCCTAATGATTAAATAGAAAACAAAATAGTTTTGTTAGAAAGGTAAAATCAATGACAAGAGAATTTTAAAGAAACACTCATGTTGGTTTTCTATGTCCCCCTCCTAAACAGGACTCAGTGTTAACCTTTCTCTGTTCCTGGAAATGGAAATATTAGGACTCAGCAACCTGGGCTAGAAAAGCTTTGGGCAGTAGAGGATGAAATGAGGTTCAAAACTTCTTTGCTCCGCTGATGTGGCAAACAGGTAATTATACTGGTCAGTGGAGCGATTAAAATAACTGTTTTGAAATTCTGTTAAGATGTGTAGATTACCAAATGCCACTGGAATTTAATTAGGTGAATGTCTCTTCCTGTGTCACAAATATTGTGAACAGAGATTGTGTTTATGATCTGTACCGACCTGTCTGTTAGAAAAGGAATTGACTATTTTGAGATCCTCAGATAAGACTCAACTATATCATTTGCTTTACGTGAGGGTAATTTATATAACAAGGAATTTTAAACATAAGTTATTGAATAGCATATAATTACGTGTATGTGGTATAGAGAAATGTGAGTTAAGGGATTAATTTGTCTTCCACAGCAAAATGTTGAAGTTTTAAAACTTTGTAGCTAACATAGTTGAGCTCAAATCAAAATGTACAGACATTAGAGACAAGGATAAGTAAGCCACATACGTGTTTTTCATATTGTGATAACACAATTATGATAAACTTAGATAATTTAAGAAAAAATAGAGTTTCATAAAATTTGGTAAGTGGGCTAAAGTAGCTCACTATAATACACGCTTCATGTGTGAAGGCACACATGGCACCCCCCAAAACACTGGCAAATGTATGAATCTGACAATATTGTTTTAAGAGTTCTATAAGCTTCTGTTGCTACTGTGGCAAATTGCCACCAAGTTTATGGTTTAAAATAATACATACTTTATGGCTAAAGTGATAGCATAGTAGGTAGAGCATTTGCCTGCACAGAGATGACCTAAGTTCAAACCCCAGCATCCTCTATGGTTCCTCAAACCCACCAAGAAGGATTCCTAAGCACAGAGCCAGGAGAAATCCCTATGCACCATCAGGTGTAGCCCTCTTACTAGTAGTAGTACTACTACTTCTACTACTACTATTACTACTACTACTAATAATAATAACTTGTACATGCATTCATACTTAAGGTTAGAGAGATAGTATAACAGGTAAGGTGCTTCATTGCTCACTAACTTGGGTTTAAGCCCTAGAACCACAGATAATCCCTTTAGTGCCTCCAGAAATGATTCTTGAGCACAGAGCCAGGGGGAAGCCTCGGACAGCCTGATGTGCCCCCAAAATATGTAGGTAAATAATAATAATCCATACATATCTGTTACCTTACACTTCTTTGATTCAGAAATGAACATGAAATTCATAGAGATATAGCTGAGGCTGGCAAAGACTCAGTTCACAATTGAAGATCTATTGGATGATCCCTTTCCTTTCTTCTTTCCACTTGAGAACTGCCTATATGACTTGAATTATGGCCCCTTCCTCAATAAGCTGATATCATTATATCTTTGTGATCATATTTGCAATTCATATGAGTCTAAGACCATAGGTAAGTAAGATCGTTAACTTTTGTTTTGCTTTTTTTGGGGGGGGGGTATACCTGGTGATAATCAGGGCTTATTCCTGGCTCTGCTCTCAGAACGCATTTTTGGTGGAATCAGGGAACCATATGGGGTACTGGAGTTCAAATCAGGGTTGGACAAATGCAAGGCAAATGCTCTAATTTCTGTACTACTGTTCTGTCCCAGGTTGCCAGCTTTTAGGAACTCTTATAATTAGATGGCATTCATACTAATAATTTAGAATAATCTTCCCATATCTAATTCTTTAACTTTATTCACCTTTGCAGACTCCATTTGCCCTAAAATATGCCATGCTCACTGTTTGCAGATTACAGATGTATGCATTCTTGGTGTAGAGTACATAATTATATCATAGAGCAGAATTAAAAAAATGAAGAAAATTATGAAGTATAAGCCTAGTTCTCTTAAGTTTCTAACAAAAGTTATATCATGATAGTAGTTGCCATAAAGTTTTTGGTCAACTGAAAAAACAATATGATCATTTATTATGCAGAATAGGTGATGATTATTCTGTCTTCCCCCCAATATCATTTTCAATCAATTGAAGTTAAAAGTATGATTAATTTACTTAGGAGAGCTACTAACCACAAGTCTTCAAGGTTAGCAGTTTACAACCAAAGGAAGATATGACTATTATCCTGAGACAAACCAAAATCTACGCAGAGCTTTTAGCAATGAATTTTCATTAAATACAATTTTTTTTACCTCTGGAGAAGTCAAGGCATTCTTTTGGCTTGCACTGAATGTAAGTGAAACCATGTGGCTTCCAGCATTCACAAACGCTATCTGGTTATGGATATTTGCAAATTGTCAATTTTTAACTCAACACGTTATTCTTTGATTTCCTCTTTTATACCTCCAACATTTTTGGTTTACTGTCTAGAAAAAAATCAGTTCTTTGAACCAGTCTTATCAGCCTCTCAAGAAATGAGGTACTTCTATCTCTCACAGCCTCAAGTTCTGGACTGGACTTGCTTTTACACAGAATGAAGCAGCTATCTCTCAAAGAAAACAGGGAGGCAAGGCCCATCTTAGAGGCAAGGCTAGATAGATTCACTAACTACTACTGGGTGAATGTAAACAGTAACAATTTGCTTTGACTGGCCTTTTTAAAAATGTAACGAAAAGCACGTAGTTTGGGAAAATCTGCAGCAAAGCCAAAACAGAGAATAGGACTGAAAAATAATGTGGCCAGAGTATAAGTGAGAATTTGCGATTAGTAATGGAAGACCAAAACAAAATAAAACCAAAACAAAACCCTTAAAAACTCCATGGCCAGGTGTGTCCCCAAATACAACCCCCCAAAACATATCTTCCTAGAGAAGTTTGGGCCATTCTCAGTGGTGCTCAGGATTGACTTCTGGCTTGGTGGTCAGGGATCATCACTCTTGGCAGTGGTCTGGGGTCTATATGCAGTGCCAGAGACCGAACCCAGGTTGACTGCTTGAATAGCAATAACTATGTTTATGCCCTCTGCATAGTTAAATCACTCATTCCCCTTTATGCAGGGTTACAGATCTCAGAAGGTTACAGTTTCAGATGCCTGGCAATTGCAAGGGCTTCAAGTACAAGTACAAGGACATTCGTACTCAAACCATTCTGCTCTGATTTGGGTCAGGAGGAGCAGGACTCTATGTTAGCATCAAAAGCAAGCAAGCAAGCAAACCCCAATTGGATTGAGTTATTTGTTCTCTCAAGTTTGACCCCTGGGCCCCTTACATCAAAACTTTTTACAGAAACTATTGGGAAACAGGTGCCCTTTGTTTGCAACAAGAATCACTATTTTTTATACTGCATGGAAAAGAAGCTAATCCTGCTTGAAGCTAACAGAAAAATAAAACAAACCAAAAAAATCAAACAAACAATAACTCCAACACTACCTGAAAAGTCACTGCAAAGGAAGAGATTTTCTCTCTCTGCTCATGGAGACTCTGCACCTCTGAGTCTAAATATTTTGAATTCTGCCTTTTGAGTTTTATTTATTTTTGTTTGCCTGGCTATATACCTGGCTGTTCTAAGGGCATGTTCCTGACTCTGTGCTCAGGGATCACTCCTCGTGGGACAGAGTCCCACAAGGTATCCTGATCCTCAGGTATTATACTAGAACTTGCAGTTGGGTCTGCTAAATTGCAAGGGAAGTGTCCTACTTGCTATATTATTTCTCTGTTCCAATGTCCTGAATCTATACCTTTATATGCTTCATAGCTTTCAGTCTCTGAATCAATAAATGCTATTTTCATTATTAACTTTTATGGAGGTTTGGGGTCCTTTTTGTTTCTAACTTAAAAAATGATTACTTCCACATCTTACATTTTCTGCCAAAATATATTTAAAAGAAATTAGACCAATCTTTTTCAAACCAGCTCAATAAGTATTTTAACCAAAATACTGGCTTCTTGTTGCCAGTTTTTGCAAGATATGTTAGATCATACGTAATTGTTGAAATAGCAAGAATAATTTTTGAAGAATAGTTATATTAATATTAAAATATGAAAATTAAGATTTGCATACCTGGGACCCGGGAGATAGCATGGAGGTAAGGCGTTTGCCTTTCATGCAAAAGGTCATCGGTTCGAATCCCGGTGCCCCACATGGTCCCCCGTGCCTGCCAGGAGCAATTTCTGAGCATGGAGCCAGGAGTAACCCCTGAGCGCTGCCGGGTGTGACCCAAAAACAACAACAACAAACAAAAACAAAAACAAAACAAAACAGAAAAAGATTTGCATACCTAAAAAATAAAAAAAGATTTGCATACCTATACATCTTGGTTATAAGCACAAAAATAATACAAGTTTATAAAATTATTATCTTTCTCATAAAGTTTATGAGTTTCCAAAATCACATTATAGGATCAAATCCTCCAACTTAAAAACCTTAGAAAGCACAAAACAATTTGTGTCAGAGCCATTCTTTTTCCCTTTCTAGCTCTCTCTTTCTTATTCTTCTCTTTCTTTTTTCCCCCTCACTTCAATGGATTACAACTCAGGGCCTCATACATGTGAGGTCTGGCCCAGAAGCTTATTCATTCTGTTGCCAGGATTTGCTTGAATTGGTTCCTGTAACCTTCAGATAAATTCTTCCTAATGTTTCATGAACATCATTTTGAAGTTGGCAAACTAATGCTTAGATATGTAATCCTCCCCAGTAATTAATGGTGCTGAATTGCTCATTGTTTGTGAGGGCTTGCAAACACTTGCCATTTACCAGACCATATATATTAGTGATGAAATACCTCTAATGAAGAGATCAGTGGCAAACTTTCACTTACAATAGTGATCAATTTTCTTTTTTAAAAATAATATCTTTATTTAAGCACCATTATTACAAACATGTTTGTAATTGAGTTTCAGTCTTCATAAAAAGAACACCCACACCCTTCCCCAGTACAACCTTCCCACCCACAATGGCCCAGATCTCCCCCCTCCTCCAACCCCTGCCTGTATTAGAGACAGGTATTCTACTTCTCTCACTTATTAACATTGTCATAATAGTTCTTAGTGTAATTATTTCTCTAACTGCATTCACCACTCTTTGTATTGAGCTTCATATTGTGGGCTGCTCCTTCCAGTCTTCATCTCTATTGTCTTTGGCTATTATTATAATAGTGTCTTTTATTTTTCTTAAAATAGATGCTGAGTCTGTTCTGTGTCTATCTCTCTCCTCTGACTTATTTCACTCAGCATAATAGTTTCCATGTCCATCCATGTATAGGAAAATTTTATGAATTCATCTCTCCTACATATCACCTGTTTATATGTACCATAGTTTTTTTGCCATGCATCTGTTGAAGGAGAGATGCCATTTCTATTATTAATTTGGCCTTTCTGAGCAGCAGTCTTTTGCATTGTTACTTTTATTTGTTTGTTTTTGGTGGGATGGGGAGCCACACCTGGAAGTGCTCAGGGGTAACTCCTGGTTCTCTGCTCTTAGGAATCACACCTGGCAGCCTAGGGGTACCATATAGAATGCAGGAATTGAATTGTGGTCTACTGCTTGCAAGGCATGTGTCCTACATGTCCTATCAGTCTGTCCTCAGCCTATAGCACCTTTAATGCCTGGCCTTTCTTTATAAGCAGAGTCTGCTTCAGTGTTTAATCCAAAATTAATGAAGCATTGACTATTTTATGCCTGTTTGTTAAGTATGTGTCTGTTTTTTAAATCTATATCCTATATACCAATGACAAGCCACTACAATTATGAGCAATTGTTATAATGTTCATCAGAGGTGTGAAAACATTTATCATTAGCTCTGGGTCGGAAGGGAATGTCAGGATCCTGAAGACCTGAAGACACAGTGCACTGTCCAGTAATCAGCAGAAGGGACATAATTTCCCTATTTTATATGAAGAAAAGATATTACTGAGTGGGAGGAGATGAATTGTTCCCCTGGGAATTCAGACTCCTTTAACACAGTTCTACTAAGTTTTCCTTGCTATTCATATTCCAAAACCAGCAGCCGATTTCCATTCTTCATTCTCCATAACAGCTAACACAAGGGTGACCCTACCATATGGAAATCTTCTCTCTCTTAGTTTTCTCCTATTCATCTCAAAGAAAAGCAGTCAACATTTCAATGTTCTATGAACATTGTAATTGGCATGCTTCCATAGTCAGATTCCCCAGACCTAATCTAGTAGTAGAATGCCCATCCTCATTTTCCTGCCCATTTAATGCCTAATCAAATAGATAATATAAAATTACTCTCTCTCTTCCTCTCTCAAAAAACAGAAAGAGTTAGAAACTCTGAAGGTTCATTGTTGGCTACTTGTATTCTGTCTTTTTCTGGATTTTCATCCGGTTAAGAGCTTGTTTGTCTTTATGTTTTGAGGGGTTCTCTCTTGGTCTGCTCTGTATCCCTTTCTCTATAACCAGCACCCTGCCTAGGACTTCTGTTAGGACAGTACTCTCCAGCTGGGAAATTTCAGTTCTGACTTCTGTCTTGAAATCCTGACCCACATTCTCCACATCCAGCTGGAAACCTTTATTTCCATATGCCTTGGATCTCTCAAACATAACACGTCAAGTTTAACTTCTCCAAATAGTCTACCCCTGTTTGGCTGTCTTTGTTAATATTGCCACTCATTTTTCAGGAATGTCTCTTGATGAACTGAAGTTAGTCATGGGCAACTTTTCTATTTTAATTCTCATCCACATGGTATGGGAATATTGAATACTGTCGCAACAGGAATGTGAAAGAGAGGGCCAAAAAGAAGTTGAAAATGTAAAGTTCACCTATTTGTCCTTTTGGCTGATTTCATTTAACATGATATCGTCCAATTTCACTCATATTGCAGCAAATTGCATAATTTCTCAATTATAATGTTAACTAGAGGGTGGCATCTAGAATAATTGAGTGAGGGAGTACAATGTTTTATAGAGGGATGTGAGAGGATGCTCAGAATACCCAGAGTATAGGGAGAAAAAGGGTAGAGAAAGGGAGAAACCAATGAAGGAAGAAGAGATAGATAGGAAGCAATGGAAAATGGGGACAAAAAGATCTGAATGTTTTAGTGGTGTAAGGAAGTGGTATATCCAAATCATAGATTCAAGAACACTGAAAATAAGAGATATAAACTTCTAGAACCAAACATTAAAAAAATGTGCCTGCCATGGTTGCAGGTTAGAGGTGAGGGTGGGGGCTGGGGGATATTAGGAACCTGGGAACACTGGTAGAAGGAAGAAGCCACTAGTGGTGGTATTAGTGCTGTTACATAGTATATATAGTCCAAATTTATAAATCATGATTTTGTGGGGTGCACACCCGATGATGCTCAGGGGTTACTTCTGGGTATTCACTCAGAAATCTCTCCTGGCTTGGGGGTACCATCTGGGACTCCGGGGGATCTAACTGTGGTCCGTCCTAGGTCAGTCGCGTGCAAGCAACTACTGCTGGGCCATCACTCTGGTTCCTAAATCATGATGTTTTAATGAAAAGCAATTCAAAGTCAATTGAGAGTTTTTAAGATAAAAACTGTACCCTGTACCTCAGTCTTCTCTTTCCCCTGATAACTTATTTAGATCCCCCCTCTTCCTCTGCCTGGGAAAATGTCTTGGATACAAACTTAACATGGACTACAGGCAGCCACATCTGATCAGGGCTTAGATTTGGAATGTCCTCTCACATCTAGTCCTTATCATCAGACTCATACTGGTTCCTCATTCCTTGGTTACCCTTAAACAATTTGCTCATTTTTTGGACTAGGGTTAGGATTTATCTCCGGTTTCCACAAAAATCTTGGAGAGTGAAACAGACTACTAAATATCAAACAGTTCTATCCTATTTAAAGGGAAAATATGAATAAATCAAAGTACAGAGTCCTCTCTGGGTCATGTTGACCAGGGCAATATTCTTACTTCAGTAACATTTAGTGAGAGAATATTTCTCTTGAAACTTTATATATAATGATTCAAACATTAATTTTCTAACGGAAAAAAAGGAAAATTTCTAATTCACTTCTTTTTTTCCTAATTGCCATACTTAAATAACTGCCAAAAAAAGGAGATTTAAAAATGACTTTAAGGGTAGAGAAATAGTAAAGTGGATAAGGTGCTTGTCTGCTTATAACAGGCAAATTCAATCCCTAAAACTGTATATGAAAACAGAGCCAGAAATAAGCCCTGAGCACTGCTGGGTGTTTCCCAACACACACACACACACACACACACACACACACACACACACACACACACACACACACACACACACACACACACCCCGCCAGTCTTCAAGCTTAGGTTTCTCAAAGTAAAATCTTTATTGTCATTCTTTTCTTTACCTATTCCTTCTCAACATCCAGTTCTATATAAAACCTTTTAATTCTATAGCAAAACAACTCTAGTTGGCATGATAATCTCCATATCTTGATATATTCTTTTTATTTTTGGTTTGGGTGCCAGGGGTATTTCCTGGATTGGTATTTCCTGGATTGCCTTCAGGGTTGCTGCTAGCAGTGCTTGGAGGTCTATGTGCTATTGTGGTTTTGAACCCCAGGATCTTGCATTCAAAATATACTCTCTAATTTTTGAGCTAGTCTATGGACCTTGGCATGTTTATTCTTTAAGAGTACCCACCTCCTGATTCTTAAATGTTCTATAGATAACACTGTTCTCTAAACAGTCCTTGCTATTTGACTACTACTGTATTTATGAGTTTCTTGTCCTGAAAAGCCATCCATACTCTTCTTAACTTTGAAAAACTCACTTTACAAGCTCCAATTTAAATAAGGCAAAAAAGGGGAAAGCAAACCATTCATTTGATCATTTTAAGCAATGTCTTAATACATTCTAAGGACAGGAATCATATCTATCATCTTGGAAAGTCTGTGATAATTTTGATTTTTGTAGCACATAAAAGAGTAAATGGAAAACATGAACAGCTGTTTTTGATATATCAAAGACAGTGCTATTGTCATTAGCACTCAGAAATACTTAACTGTAAATCTAACAAAATATGTACACAACCCATACTACAAAAATCTACCAAAATTGCAAACAGATTCAAATAACAATAGCAAACTTTAAAATAAATTGATACTGGAGTTATAGCCAATAATAAATAAATATATACTCACATGCTACTTATTTTTCTAGTTGAGTTTCTATTCAAATAAAAATTAAAAAATGAATATATTAGGGCCAGAGTGATAGTATAGTGGGTAGGGCTTTTACCTGGTATGTGGCAGACCTGACTTTTATCCCAGCATTCTATATAATCCCCTGATCCTGACAGGAGTATTACTCAGTGCAGAGATAGGAATCACAATTGAGCACAGCCAGGTAAATCACCCCCAAAAAAGTATTCTTTATAAAATTTAAGTATGAATCATGCCCTCATAACATAATATTTAAAAGGTCTAGTATAAAGAATGAATGATAGGGCCTGGGAGATAGCATGGAGGTAAGGCGTTTGCCTTTCATGCAAAAGGTCATCGGTTCGAATCCCGGTGCCCCATATGGTCCCCCGTGCCTGCCAGGAGCAATTTCTGAGCATGGAGCCAGGAGTAACCCCTGAGCACTGCCGGGTGTGATCCCCCCCCCAAAAAAAAAAGAATGAATGATAATTTTTGGGTGTGTGCCATTTAGAGATTTAGAGGCCCACCTAGTAATTAAGAGAGTCAAAATTCAGGAATTACAAAGGATATTTATCATTCTAAAAGGTGCCAATTCTATACACATTCATTTTTTATTTTTTATTTAAGCACCTTGGTTACAAATATGATTGTGGTTGAGTTTCAGTCATATTAGAGAACACCCCCTATCACCAGTGCAACATTCCCATCACCAATGTCCCAAATATCCCTCCTCTCCACCCCACCCACACCTGTACTCTCGACAGGCTTTCTATTTCCCTCATACATTCTCATTGGGTTTTGTTTTGGTTTTGTTTTTTTTTTTTTTTTTTTTTTTTTTTTTTTTTTTTTTTTTT
>PVKC010046555.1:0-11212 GCA_004027635.1 Crocidura indochinensis
TCTGTTGAAGATTCTCACTCCTGAGAGGTACTTGCTTCCTAATTGATGGAAGCTGGGAGTTCACCAGTTCCCTCCCTATCCTCTGCAGGAATGGGGAATCCTGGGGTCTACTTTAAAATATTTCTCTCCAAAACCCACTTGCTGTGACCCTGATCAGGTGGCGAAGGTAACCCAGGGGACTGGGGAGAAGGAGCTGGCTCTTGGGATCAACCCAGGCTGCATCTTCACCTAAGCTTGGCCAAAACGCCTACAACATGGAGCCATGTCATCCCAGTATTGTCTGCTGAAGATTTCAAATCCCCGAGAGATGCTTGCTTTCTAATTGCTGGAATCTGTAAATTCACCAATCCCCTCATCGCCCCCTGTAAGAACGAGGAAGTTTGGGGTCCTTTAAACTGTTCTTCGCCAGAACCCACTTGCTGGGACCCTGAGCAGGCCACCATGGGTAACGCTGGGGACTAGGAGGAAGGAAAATGAAGGCTGTGCAGGGCAGCCAAGGCTGCATCTTCGCCGAAGTTAGCCAAAAGCCTTAAGCATGAAGCCTTGTCGTCTCTGTGTTGCCTACTGAAACTTCCGACTCCCTGAGAGAAGTCTGTTTCCTAATTCCTAGAAGCTAGAAATTCACCAGTCCCCTCACAGCCTCCTGCAGTATCGGGGAAGCCTGTATTCTCCTTTCACTGTTCCTTACTGGATTCCACTTGTAATTCTGAGCAGGCGGCCAGGCATAAGCCTGGGACCTGGAAGGAAGGAGAGAGGAGGCTGTGACAGGCAGCTGAGGCTGCAGTTTACCTAAGCTTGGCCAAAAGGGCTACAGCGGGAAATATGCCTGCTGAAGAGTCCCACTCCCCTAGAGGCACCTGCTTCCTAATTGCTAGAAGTCGGAAGTTCACCAGTCTCCTCACAGCCTCCTGCAGGAACTGGGTAGCCTGGGGTCTCCTTTAAACTGTTCCTTGCCAGAACCCACTTACTGGAACCCTGAGCAGGCAGTCAGGGGTAAGTCTGGGGAAGGGGAGGAAGAAAAGAAGGCTGTGGTGGGCAGCCCTGATTGCATCTACCCCTAAGCTAGCCAAAAATCCTATAGCATGAAGCCATATCTTCAAGTTCATAGGTCCCCTCCCTGTCTCCTGTAGGAACAGGGAAGCCTGGGGTCTACTTTAGACAGCTCCTCGCTGAAAACCTCTTGCTGGGACCCTGAACAGGCAGCCAGGGGGTAACCTGAGGACTTAGAAGGAAGGATAGAGAGGGTTGTGGGGGCAGCATGGCTGCATCTTCCCCTAAGCTTGGCCAAAAAGCCTACCACATGGAGCCAAGTTGTCCCCAAGTTGCCTACTGATGCTTCCGACTCATTGAGAGGCATTTTCTTCCTTATTGCTGGAAGCCGGAAGTTCAACAGTCTCTTCCCAGCCTCCTGCAGGAACGGGAAGCCTGGCGTCTGCTTTAAACTCTTCCTCGCCAGGACTCACTTCCTGGGACCCTAACCAAACAGCCTAGTGTAACCCTGGGGATCGGCAGGAAGGAAAGAGCAGGCTGTACGGGGCAGCTGAAGCTTCATGTTCCCCTGAGCTTGGACAGAAAGCCCACCACATGTAGCTATGTCATTTCTTTGTTGCCTCCTGTAGCTTCTAACTCCCAGAGAGGCGCTTGCTTCCTAATTGCTGGATGCTGTAATTTCACCAGTATCCTCCACATCTCTTCAGAAACGGGGAAGCCTGGGGTCTTCTTTATACTGCTTCTTTAGACTGCCAGAACTCACTTGCTGGGACACTGAGCAGGTGGTTACGGTTAACCTTTGAGACCAGAAGAAGGAGAAAGAAGTCTGTTGGAGGCAGAGAGGCTGCATCTACACCAAAGCCTCACCAAAATGCCTTTCACATGGAGCTATGTCATCCCTGTGTTGCCTGCTGAAGCTTTGACTCCCTGAGAGGCATTTGCTTCCTAATTTCTGGAAGCTGGAAGTTCACCATTCCTCTTCTTGCCCAGTGCAGAACCTCGGAAATCTGGGTCTTCTGTAGACTATTCCTTGCCAGAACCCACTTGCTGGGACCCTGAGCAGGTGGCCAGGCGTAATTCTAGGGACCAGGACAAAGGATAGAGAGGACTTTGGGGACAGCTGAGGCTCCATCTTCCCCTAAACTTGGCCAAACATTCTACCGCATGGAGCCATGTCATCTCCGTGTTGTCTGTTGAAGCTTCAGACTCCCCACAAAATATTACTATGAAAAATATACAAGCCACCTTGGCCTAAACAAAAATCAACAGTACAAATAATGGTTAAATGTGGGGTAATAGTTAGTGGGAGTGAGGGAGTAATGGAATGAAATGAGCCTCTGGATGGCATTCTATATATGACAAACAGATTAAACCCATTGATATCCAAATATTTTCTATATATTTTGTCTTGCGCACTTGCACAGTTTCACAATGGGCTTTGTTAGTAAGGAAAGTTGCCTGAGACTTGCTGAAGCCAGAACCTCCTGTGCTGCCATTCCCATGCTGGCAAAAACTCCTGGTTCCCAGGAAGGAAACCAATCTCTCAAGAGCTGGAAACTCGAAAGTTCAAAACCCCCATCCAAATCGTCCCTCCGAAGCCAGGTGGGAAATTGGAAAAACCTTTAAGCCCCTGCTCGGGACCCACCTCACTGATTCTCCAGGAGTATGTTCCAGGGGAAGCCCTCAAATTTTAGAGGAAGGAGGTGGAAGGGTACTGGGGTGACCCAGCCCAGCAACTATCCTAGGTCTGGTTCAAAAAGCTTTCGCTTGGCAGAAGCCTGTCAAACCACATGCTGGCAAGAATTCCCCAGGAGACAGTTTTTAGGACCTTCCTAACGCACTGAGGAGACCTTCCGGAGATCATAGAAGAGAAACTTTCAGAGCCAACATATCTGTTCAGCTTCTCTCCATCGCCAATCTCACAGCAGGATGGACTCCACCACAGAAAAGGGAGTCAGTTCTCTAGCTTGCTTCCCTGATAGCCCATATTCACTCCCTCCATTTTTTTTGGCCTTTGGACCTCAACAGCTTCAGGAGACAGTTATTTTGGGCTCTTCTCTAGCCCTCTGAGGAGAGCTTCAGGAGGCCAGAGAAGATAAAAATGCAAAGCCAAAACGTCCCTTCAGCTTCTCCAAGTCGCCAATCTCACAGCAGGGTAGATTCCTCCACAGAGACTCATCAACTCTATGGCTGGCGTGCCTAATAGATGTTCTTTATACACACTTTCGTTCTTGGCCTTTCAACCTGCGTAGCTCCAGGAGTCAGTTTCTTTGGGCCCTTCCTACACCTCTGAGGAGAGCTTCAGAAGATCAGAGAAGGGAATATTGCAAAGCCCACAGGTTCCTTCAGCTTCTCCAAGTCGTTAATCTCACAATAGGGCAAACTCCACAGACAAAGGAGTCAGCACTCTCATTGGCGTGCCTGATAGCAGGTTTTCATACACTGTAATTTTTGGCTTTTGGCCTGAAAGGCTAGGGGAGACAGGTTTTTTGGGACCTTCCTAGCCCTCTGAGAAGAGCTTCAGGAGATCATAGAAGAGAAAAATGCAAAGCCAACAGGTCCCTTCAGTTTCTCCCTTTCGTCAATCACATATAGCAGGGTGGATTCCTCTATATAAAAAGGAATATGCTCTCTCGCTGGCGTTTCAGATAGATGATTTTTACTCCCTCCATCTTTCTTGGCTTTTCGGTCTTAGTGGCTCCATGAAGCAGTTTTTTTTGGCCCTTCCTAGCTCTTTAAGGAGAGTTTCAGAGGACCAGAGAAGAGAAACACACAAAGTCAACAGGTCCATTCAGCTTCTCCCAGTCGCAAATCATACAGCAGTTCAGACTCCTCCACAGACATGCCTGATAGCCAGTTATCACTCACTCCTCATTCTTGGGAATTCGGCTTGAGTGTCTTTTGGAGGCAGTGTTTGGGGGCTCTTCCTAGAACTCTGAGGAGAGTTTTAGAAGCTCAGAGAAGAGAAACATGCAAAGGCAACAGGTTCCTTCAGCTTCTCACAATCTCCAATCTCATAGTAGGGTGGAATCCTCCCCAGACAAAGGAGACAGCTCTCTGGCTGGTGTTCTTGATAGCTGGTTTTTACTTTTTTTCATCTTTCTTGATTTTGGGGCCTGAGTACCTCCAGAGGACAGTTATTTTGGGGATCTTCCTAGCACTCTCATAGAGCTTTGGGAGATCAGAAATGAGAAAATCACATAGGCAACTGGTCACCTTAGCTTGTCCGAGCCGCCAATCCCACAGTAGGACAGATTCCTCCACAGACATATGAGTCTGATCTCTGGATGACTTCCCTGATAGTTGGTTTTTACTCACTTTCTCATGCTTGGCCTCTTGGCCTGATTTCCTCCTGGAAATTTTTTTGTTCTCCTCCTAACTCTCTAAGGAGAGCTTCTGAAGATCAGAGAAGACAAACATGTAAAGCCAAGAGGTACCCAAACCTTCTCCCAGTCACCAATGACACAGCAGTGTGAACTTCTCCAGAGAAAAAGGAGTCTGCCCTCTCGCTGTGTCCCTGGTAGCTGGTTTACACTCCTGACATCTTTCTTTGCCTTTCGCCATGAGTGGCCCTGGGAGAAAGATATTTTGGGGCCTTTACTAGCACACTGTGGAGAGTTTCAGGAGATCAGAGTAGAGAAAAATGCAAAGCCAACAGGTCCCTTCAGTTTTTCCCAGTCGCCAAACTCACAACAAGGAAGACTCCTCTACAAAAAGAGTCAGATCTATGGCTGGCATCACTTAAAGCCTGTTTTCACTCAGACATTATTTGCCTTCCATCCTTAGTGACTCAAAGCTAATAAGTCCCTTCAGTTTCTCCCAGTCTCCAATCTCACAGCAGGGAAGACTCTATAGATAAAGAAGTCAGCTATATGACTGACACTACTTAAAGCCTGTTTTCACTCACTCAGACAGTCTTTGCATTTTGCCTGAGTGGCTCCAGGAGACAGTGCTCTTTGGCTCCTTCCTAACCCACTGAAGTGAGCTTCAGGAGATTAAGAAACAGAAACATGCAAAGCCCATATCATAGCAGGGCGGACTCCACACATACAATGGAGTCAACTCTCTGGTTGGCATGCCTGATAGCTGTTCTTCACTTACTCCTTCATTCTTGGCCTTCGCCCTGAGTGGTTCCAGGACACTGTTTTTTTAAGATCTTCCTAACTCTGCAGGAGAGCTTCAGGATAACATAGAAGAGAAACTTGCAGAGCCAACACTTTCATTCAGCTTCTCCTCATCCCCAAATTCGCATCAGGGTGGACTCCTCCACAGATAAAGGAGTTCGCTCTCTTGCTCGCTTCCCTGACAGCCAGTTTTCATTTCCTCCATCTTTCTTGGCTTTTGGACATCAACAGCTCCAGGAGACAGGTTTTGGGGCTCTTCCTGGCCCTCTAAGGGAGATTCAGGAGATCAGAGAAGAGAAACATGCAAAGCCAAAAGCTCCCTTCAGCTTCTCCCAGTCGTTATTCTCAGAGTAGTATGAACTCCTCCACAGAGAAACTAGTCAGCTCTATGGCTGGCGTGACTGATAGATATACTTCAAACACACCTCCTTCTTGGTTTTTCTACCTGCGTGGCTCCAGGAGACAATTTCTTTGGACCCTTCCTAGCCCTCTGAGGAGAGCTTCATCATATCAGAGAAGAGAAAATTGCAAAGCTCACAGGTCCCTTCAGCTTCTCCAAGTTGCCTATCTCACAGCATGGCATACTCCACAGAAAAAGGATTCTGCTGTCTTGCTGGCATTTCTGATAGATGGTTTCCACTTACTCTTTCTTGGCCTTTCGCCCTTAATAGCTCCAGGAGAGAGCTTTTTTGGGACCTTCCTATTGCTCTAAGGAGAGCTTCAGAAGACCACAGAAGAGAAGCACACAAAGTCAATAGGTCCCTTCAACTTCTCCTAGTGGCAAATCTTAGAGCAGGGTAGATTCCTCTACAGATAAAGGAGTTAGCTCTATGGCTGGCATCCATTAAAGCCGGTTTTCACTCTTGCTGATATTCTTACCCTTTCAGCCTGAGTGGCTCCAGGAGACAGTTTTTTGGTCCCTTTGTAGCCCTCTGAAATGAGCTTCTGGGGATCAAAGAAGAGAAACATGCAAAGCTAATCTCACAGCAGAGCAGACTCTACACAGACAATGGAGCCTACTCTCTGGCTGGCATGCCTGATTGCTGGTTTTCACTCACTTCGTCTTGCTTGACCTTTCTGCCTGAGTGGCTCCAGGAGACTGTTTTTGGGACCTTTTCTAGCCCTCTGAGGAGAGCTTCAGGAAATAAGGGAAGAGAAAAGCAAGCCAACATGTCCTTTTATCTTCTCCCCATAGCCAATCTCACAACATAGCGGACTCCTTCACAGACAAGCTTCAGGTCTCTGGATGGCATCCTTGATAGTTGGTTTTTACTCACTCTGTCATTCTTGGTCTTTTGGCCTGAGTGTCTCCATAAGACATTTTTTGGAGCCTTACTAGCCCTCTCAGGCGAGCTTCAGGAGATCAGAGAAGATAAATATGCAATGCCAACAGTTCTCTTCAGTGTCTCCCTTTGCCAATATCACAGCAGGGCATACTCCTCCACAGACAAAGAAGCCAGCTCTCTGGTTGGCCTCCCTGATAGCCAGTTTTCACTCACTCCGTCAATCATGACTAGGATCAGTGACTCCAGGAGACATTTCTGTGGCGCTTCCTAGCCCTCTGAGGAGAGCTTCAGGAGATTCTATAAGAGAAATACGAAAGCCAGTGTGTCTCTTCAGCATCTTCCAGTCACCAGGGTTTTTTTTAATCTCTTGCAGTTGGTCTGGTAGGATATGGTTGCATGCAGTATTTATCTCTGAGAGTTTCTTTACAATGATGTACTTGATTATTGAAATTTCATGTGTTTTTTATTCCTGGTCTCTAAACTCCAATGATACTTATTTTGTTTTAGTTTCTTTTATCAAATATTTCTATTTCCATCTGATCACATGCTTTGTGAACTTTCCCCATTGTCTGTTTATTTGTTTTAAAACTTTTGTATTTTCATCTGTTCAACATGCTTTGAGAAATTTTCCATTGTCTGATATTTTGTTTTGACATTCTTTTCCAGCCTCTTTTGCTGTATGGATTTGTTATGCATCTCTTCATCTTGATCACTGCTTCTGTCTTTGTATTCTATTACTCTATTCGAGAGGCTTTCTAGTGATGTTTTCATTTAGCCTACCAAGGTTTGCAGTTCTATTATTTGAATTTAATGTTTTGTTATTCCTCCTCTCTTGCCCTCATAATTCTTTTTTTTAATTTTATTATTAATTATGAGAACAAAGATGCAAAGGAAGAGGACACGGTAAAGTTACAGTGGAAGGACTATCACCCATAAACAGAATTCTCAGAAGTCCCCTTGCTGATATCTTAAATTTTAACTTTCAGCCAAAGAACATTAAAAAAATAAAGCAGAACCCATGTAAAATTACTTTGTCCCTCAAGTCCCCAGATTGTAATACAAAATATTTCTTAGCAGCACACAAAGCAATCTAAAGTCATAAAACTTATATAACTCCTTAAACATTGAAGGCATAGTACTTTTTACATTTCCATGCACATGTATATTAGTTTACGTTAACCTCAAAAGTTTAAATGGGTTGTTTTTCTTAAGGATTAGAGTCAAAGGAGCACAGTGAAAACGGTGTTAGAGTATCAGTTTTTGTTTGAATAGGCCCACCAAAATATGAGGGACATGGAAAAGTAAAGCCTTGGCCTAAATGCAAGAAGAACCTACCCCGGAAGTTTCCTGGTATAAGACCAAATCTAGGCTCCAGGCAAACTCGTTAGTTCAATACAAGTCATTGTCTGTAGTACCAATACACTTTTATTTTTCACACAGTCTCTGTTGTTGGTATCATGTTTCTGTATTAAAGATTCTGGAATCTGCATATCTTACATTGAAGTCAGGATGTGGAGCATCCTCAAGTTTCAACTCACAATTAAAGGGCAATGCAGAGAGCCCTGTCCCATAAGCAGGCTGTTGTGGTCAAGTCTTCTTAATGTTAAGGGAAGTCTCTTTTGAACAAGTCAATGTCAGAGTAGTGGTAGGGTCTGCCCTGATAGAGGATTGCTTCCAGGTGTTGTTATTAAAATAACCTTGGATATTTCGTAGATAGCTTCCCTGGTTCGGGGGTGAATGGAGAATGCCCATTCATCTGAGGCCGTGCCATATCATTATGTCAATGTTCAGGGTATAAGGTCCCATTGCATTACAAGATTTGTGTGTTCCAATCTCTATTAGATAATAATTTATTTGTATGTATATTATTTTCCCATTTTAATGTGCCTAGGCAAACAAAGAACAATGCCATGTGGTGTCATCAGCATATATGGGGGCCATAAGAACAAGTCCAACAATTCCCATGGTATGGTTCAATCATAAGCATTAAACTGGGGGACTTTTCACTGAAATTCCTTATTGAACAGCTCACAAAGAGAAGAAAAGATAAAAAGTGGGTAGAATGGTCACTGTATAAGAATATTTAGTAAGACATATAGCTGTCAGAGAAAAATCACATAAAATATTCAAAAGACATACATGTCTATTTTATGTCTTCTGAAATAGTTGGGGTTTGTTAGATCCAATGCACGACTTTGGTCTGTGATTAGGACTGTGCAGTACTGAAGTTAAAAAGAGTAAATGTGGGGTACTGATGGTTGGGGGTGAGAGAGTTAAGTTGTAAAAATAAGCTTTGTAGGGGTGTGTGAAAGGGCAGAATACAAAATGGACATTCTGCATACATAAAACATGACTTAAGGATAGTGAATACCATCAATATATACTGTGTGCGCAGGGGCTAATGCCCCTGTGCAGTTTTGAACATATAAACTGTCAAGAAAATGACAGTGACTACCTTAGTGCAACTGAGAAAATCTCAGCACACCCCAAATTAGGACCCACCATTTCGGGCCGCCTGGGCTGGCACCCAGGGAAAGCCTGGAGGCTGGGGCAGAAGAGGGGATGGCTGAGGGCCTATCAAGGCTCCCAGCACCCCCAAGCTAGGTAGAAAGCCTTTGATAAGGGGTCTCCCCAAACTCCATGCCGGCTAGAGCTAGCCTCCAGATCAAGAAAGGATTCTGTAGAGAATCAGAACCCAGGATCTGCCCACCCTCTACCCTATGCCCTTACCATACTAGGCTGTGGAAGGGTGGGGACAGCTTGGGACCCCCTCCAGGAAGGACCCCCCAAAATCCACCTTTTCTGGCCACCTGGGCTGCCATCCCGGGAATGCCTGAAGGCCAGGAACAGAAGAGGGGATGGCTGGGGCCTGTCAAGGCTCCCAGCACCCCCAAGTTAGGTAGAAGGCCTTCGACATGGGGTCTCCTCAAACCCCAGGCCCACGAGAGGTAGCTTCCAGATCAAGAAAAGTTTTGGTAGAGCACCAGAAGCCAGGATCTGGCCACCCTCCACCCTGTGCCCTTCCCACCCATGCTGGGGGAATGGCGGGGAAAGCGTGGGACCCCCTCCAGGAGGGACCAGCCGACACCCACCTTTTCTGGCCACCTGGGCTGGCACCCAGGGAAGGCCTGGAGGCCTGAGGCAGAAAAGGGGGCAGCTGGGGGCCTATCAAGGCTCCCAGAACCCCAAAGCTAGGAAGAAGACCTTCGATATGGGGTCTCCCCAAACCCCATACTGGCTAGAGCTAGCCTCCAGATCAAGAAAAGCTCCTCATAATTCTTATTTGTTGCAGTTTTGATTGTTCCGTGCTTTCTTTGAGCTATATGAGCATCTTTTTTTTTTTTTTTGGTTTTTGGATCACACCCGGTAGTGCTCAGGGGTTACTCCTGGCTCCATGCTCAGAAATTGCTCCTGGCAGGCACGGGGGACCATATGGGGCACCAGGATTCGAACTGATGATATTTTGCATGAAAGGCTAATGCCTTACCTCCATGCTATCTCCCAGCATCTTTTATATTTCTACTCTAAAGTCTTTACCTGAGAGGGTAATTAGGTGCTTGGTATTTTTTGGATCATCATTGCTACCATCTTTATTCTCTAAGCATGGTGTGCCCCTAAGTTGTTTCCCCATAACTGCTACTGTAATTTGATTTTTTTATGTCCTGTCCTTTAATTAGGAGTGTGAGACTACGGAACAATGTGGCATGGCCTTGCTCCACTGGTCTTTGTCATTTATTTAGATTCTCTTTCACACCTAGGCCCTATTGACTTGACTTTGAGATCAAAAGCCTCTGGTTCTTCGCCCTGCAGCCTTGTGCCCTTGTGCAGGTTCAGCTGCTCTTGTTTCCCTCCCTGGGCTTCGGTTTTTCACCTGGGTGTTGATGACATTACTTCCAAGTGCAAAAGTCTCCAAGTCTGCCCCCTGAAGCCTTTTGGCTCTTCTGAATAATTTTAAATTAAAAATAAGATTGTTAAATTATCTTTCATGATGATTCAATAAGACATTTTATTTAAACATAAAATGAGTTAATTTATATTTGTATTTATATTTATATTTTACATAAAAACAAATTTATTGTTAGTGGCCTAGAAATCATATTGAAAGAAAATATCTCCTTCCTAAAAACACTGTCATTATGGAGTTGTCTCTGTTCTAGAGAAATAGGCAATACATTAGGTTTATTTTATGAACACTCAGATAATTCTAACCAGATCTTGATTATAGATTATTGGAAGTAAATAAATTTACCTTTCACTAACTCTTATTTCTTGAAAAACATTTTATTTTAAATATAAAATACATATAACAAGTATAATTTTCATTGCTGCTATTAAGAAATAACAGCCACAACACATTAATAAAAACACATCCCTAAATAAAGGCTTATACTTTTAGTTACTCTAAATAAGATACATTGAAAATATATATTATAGTTCATTATGCAATAACATTTATATTATTTGGTTCTTTTCCTCCACTGGAGTTTTTTTCAGGTAACTGAGGTTTATGAGAAATTTATATTTCTTCTTCGAAGAGGTAGCTTTATTCTTAGTGATTTGAGATGTAATCGACATAACATCAATCTTTTACTTTTTGTAAAACACAGTAAAAAAGTTTCCTCTCACAAACGATAAAAATCTTTGAACTTAGAAGAACAGATTGTCAAATAAAACATAATGGTATTGGGGGCCGGGAGATAGCATGGAGGTAAGGTGTTTGTCTTTCATGCAAAAGGTCATCAGTTCGAATCCCGGTGCCCCATATGGTCCCCCTTGCCTGCCAGGAGCAATTTCTGAGCATGGAGCCAGGAG
>PVKC010046556.1:0-11174 GCA_004027635.1 Crocidura indochinensis
AATATCCTAGGCTCTTGTTCCCAGCTATTATTTCATCTCTTTCTCCCTCTTAATTCTAGTTTTCCTCCTCACTCTACCCTGGGGCCAAGGATGATCTAGGCGGCCTCCTTTTAAACCACTGCATTCCCTCATGCAGTTATTCCAAATATCACAAGTAAGTAATATCATCTGATTTTTATCCTTCTTCTGGCTTATTTCATTTAACATGGTATCTTCCAGTTCTATTCATGTCGTATCATTTTTATAGCTGTGTGGTATTCTATCGCAGGTATGTGTATCACATCTTCAGGCAAATCAGAATTTTTAACTACCCAAATACTGTTCATAATATTCTACTCATATAATTTATTGCCAAACACAATTTTCTTAAAAGCAATCAAGATATAAAAACAATAAAAGTATTCTAATCTATTTATCTAGTTGATTATGAAAGGACCTCCCATTAATATTTAAAACAAATTTTAATTAAGTAAATTTTACTTTGGCTCAATTGTTTTTTTTTTTTTGAAGCTGACTAATATTTATTTTTTCAAATAGGCTCAATTGTTTTTTAAAAGTAGATCTTTAGGGGCTAGAGAAATAGTGCAAGTGGGTAGAGTGCTTGCCTTACAAGTAGTCAAACTGGATTTGATCCCCAGTACCTCGCCTATAAGGTTCCCTGAGCCCTGGGTGCAGAAACAGGAGTTAAGCCCTTAAGAAGGTATGGTCCTGAAATCAAACAATAAATTAAAGAAGCAAGTTAGATAAAAAAAAATCACATATTAATTCACAATAAATATTTAAAGATGTAAAACATCACAATTTTATTTCTATTTTATGATGAGATATTTTTTAAATCTTTCTAAAATGCTTACAAAATTAAATGTAAAATGAGCATTCTCACTTAGCGTCATTATCATTATTGCAAAAGCTCAGATGTACTAAAGACCTATAGAAATAACTTAGAAACTATCTTTTTTGAACTGTATTTAAATTATAGATTCAAAAACAGGGATTCCTAGTTCAGTGGTTCTCAATGTGATCTTATTTGGAAGTAGAGTGGAAATACTATTTAGATATTTTATTGCAAAACAACAGGAAAGATACAAAATTAGCTTTAGGATAAAGCCCAGGTATGAAAATGTCCTGAAATATGCAAAAAGCCCTTTAAAGGAAGAATTTAGTTGAAATCTTCAGGTATCTAATAGATGAACAACTTCAGGTATCTAATAGATGAACAATTGAAAATACAACCTTTCTCTAAAAATTACAAAGTAATTTTTCATTGCTTTAATATATACCATGTTTTCTAGGATCGCACAGAATTTTACCATATCAGAAAACTTTTCATTTTTAAAAAGTACATCACCTATGGCCATGCTATTCCACAATTTTTTGTTTGGAGGTTGGGGCCACACCCAGTAGTGCTCAGGGTTATTCCTAGCCACATGGAAAGCTGGGTATTTATTCCAGATGGCTGTACCTACTGTACTATCACTACAGTCCCTGCTAATCATCAATTTAAGGGTGTACTTTTGTTTTGTTTTTGTTTTTAGAGTGCACATTTTATCTACTTTCATGAGAAGCTACTGCACTCAGAGATATTCTATGATCATAGAGCCTTTCATTATATATGTAAACATAATTCTATCCTAGCATGTACATGCTACTGTTTTCTTACAGTATATTCCATTTATTTTAAAGCTAATGTGATACTGATTGCTAATTCTGTGCATCTATGGAGGATTATAATAGATGATTTTGGTTTTAGAAGAGTAAAATCACCATTTCAAAATACTTGTTATAAATATAAATATTGGATCAGAGAAGACTGAGAACTGACATATACTCGCATATATGTAAGTCTACACATTCATATTTATTATTACTACATACAACATTAAGTTGCCTAGTTTTAGAAGAACAAGAATTTTTTTTCAAATTATCCCTTTCATAATTGTACCTCAAAAAAATCAAACACCTGGGAATCAGCTTAACAAAAGACATAAAAGACTAATATAAAGAAAACAGTGAATCAATACTAAAAGAAATGACACAAGAAATGGAAACGCATCCCAAGTTCATGGATTGGAAAAAATGAACATGGTCACAAAGACTGCTAAAGAAAAGTTACTTTATTTCACATACACAATGGAAGATTACTCATTTGTTAAGGGAAAAAATGAAATATTTCAATTTGCTACTATATCATGGATCTGGAGAAATCATGCTATGTCAGGAGAGCAACACACAGAATGATGCCTCTCAAATTTTCCTATCTGAAAAATAAAGAAACAGGAGGATAAAAACAACTGGCCAAAGAAAATGGAGCCTGAACAAGTGAACCATGGTGGGCATTTGGGGAACGGGTGAAGTTTGAAGATGAATGCTAAGGTGTGGTGTTGGGGCATTAGATGTATAAAACTCTATTATTAACAGTGTTGTAAATCAGCATGCCTACAATTAGAAAAAGATCTGCCTCGCTTTCCATTAAAAGCAAATAACTTTACATACCTTAAAACAAAATACATATACATGCATACATGTGTGTTTGTTAGTCAAAGTATTCAATTACTTTCAATATTGTTCTGTGCATTTCTTTTAGTAATTCAGTGTATTGTTTTATTGCTATATCTCACACACACAAGCTCATATCAATGTTTATTTAACTCTTGAGTTTCCCAATTCATGAGACACAAATAAAAATCAGATAGAAATAACTTACTATGAAAGATTTACGTAGACATTTGCTTTAGTATTAAGTGAAACACTTGTTTTGTTTTTAAAGCTATGATCTGTGCATCCTTTCCTTCCTGCACAATTTAAAGAAAAATGTGAAATTAGAGTCCATAAGAATCAGCACAGTGACTTCCTGAAAGATACTTGTTTTTTAAAATAAATGTAAAGAGTTTATTTCAATTTTTATAAAAAAAAATCTATGAGTAACATTCTATATATTTAAACATATTTAAGCCCTTTTTGAATAGTTTCTTCTGAATCTAATAACCTGAAGACACAGTAATAAGTTTGATTAAAGACAGTTGGTTTGATTAGGGGCTGGAGCGACAGTATAGCAGTTAAGACTCTTTTCTTGGATGGGACAACCCTGGTTTGATCCTCAGCATCCCATATGACCCCTGGAACCCACCAGGAGTAGTTCCTGAGCACAGAGCCAGGAGTAACCCGTGAATACCATCCAGTGTGGTCCAAAAACAACAAGAAGAAAAAGATTGTTTAGTAGAATGCCTAAGAAAATCTGAGCTGGTCTTTAAGGATAAGCACAATAGAAAAACTAGATGGAACAAAATCCCAAGAAGAAAGAGACCATTGCCCAAAAGGGTTTTTCAGAAAGGAAAACTTTGCGAGTCTAACAGAGCTTGGAATGGGGAGAGGGAGGAATTGAGTAACTTAATGTGTGTGTGTGTTTTTTTAATCTTAAGCACGAAATTTTTGACAGCTTCTAATTAATCAAATTAATCAAAGTTACAGTATTTACCCCACTAATTCCAGTGGTGCTCAAAGGAGGGTCAATATACAAAGCTCAGCTGAAAATACAGAAACAGGTCAAAAAGCCTGCTCCCAGTTTTTGACCCGTTGCTAATTTGTCAGTTCTTGGACTTAAGAATTATGGTTATAATGAACACACGAGAATACAGAGAACATGATTTTTGAATTAGAGTAAGACTTTTTTTTTTATTAAGTTCAACAAGAAAAAAGAAAAAAAAAGATTTTTGTGCTTGTGTTTCTTTCCCTAAACTAAGCATCATTTGCACTCTCGTTTCCCCCTCCAAGCAGCTATAAAACAACTTTTCTCTTTAAAGGGTCACTTGCAAAAGCTTTCTGTATAAACTGAAAGCCTTTCAAAGAGTTTCTGGACCGCGCACTGCAGCAAGACACGGCTCCTTAAGGCCATGCAAATACTCGTTCGTCCACGCTCCATGATCTATCAATGTGGATGGAACTGGGGAGTCCGATCGCATTTGCTGAAAATGAGGAAGCCAGTCAGGGAGACAGAAACGTGGACATTTCAAACTGGCCACAGAAGGGTCCTGAAGCCAAGGAAACCCATCTTGGTGTGAAGACAGCCGCTCCACCCTGGCTCCAAACGCCACAGTTTGCAAAATAAAGTGGGATTTGCAAAATCAGGTGGCAAGCACATAGAGACAAAGCTGCAAGGTGGAGGAAAAACCGGGGGAAAGGGGATGCAAAGAGATGCCCCAAGTGGAAGAGTTGGACAAAGAGGGGTGCTCAGGAGAGCAGAGGGAGGGCCAGACTGGTGGGATCAGGAATGCAGGAGTTGATAGAAGTGGGAGTCAGAGAAGGAGGAGGGGGCGAAGCAGGAAAGACGATCAGAGGAACAGAAATAGGGTCCAAAGGCACCCCATCCCTCTCTGGAGTTGAAAGACTCCAGAGCGGGGCCAGTGCAGGCTGCAGGACTCTGGAGTGGCGAACCCCTGGCTGCCGGCCCTCACCCCGCTCGGGCCCACTCACCTGCTCATTGCTTAACGTCCTCCACTGCGTCGCGCGCCCCCGCGGGTTGCTAGGACGCGGGTAAACACCCCAACCCGGCGCCGCCCCGCGCACTTGCCGGGTGAGCGCCCCAGCGCCCCGTTTGTCTGCAGTCCTGGCCCCGGGACTGCTCCTTGCGTTGCTGCTCCTCCTCCTCCCTTCCCCGGAAAATTGCACCCTCTTTGCTCAGGGACGCGTCCCTACCGCTGGGTGGGACACGCTTACTTTAGCCAAGGTCATACAAAGCTTGCGGGGTTAGCAGCGACTCCGTATCCCCTGGCCCTGGAGGAAATGTTGTGTGTCTCCAGGAAAGTGTTTTTATGGACCCTAATTCTACACAGAGTTCTCAAAGCGTTTCTCACGAGATGGCAGAAGTTTTGGGGGGTATTATTTTTTTTCTCCAAAAGAAAAAAAAGACAACTACAGCATCCTTTGGTAGTCCAGATCCAAGAACTGGCACGAAATAAGGGCACTTCCCATTTTTTATTAAAAAAAAATACCACTTAGTACTGTCCTATAAAGGGCCTTCCCCCCCACCTATAGAGCCCACTGTCCAGGACAATTCCAACTCAGAAAAGTCATAGTGGGCTTATATATCACCCTGGATCATTTAGGTAGGAGAATATTTGGGAATGAAAACTGGGATCTTTCCAAAAACCAAGCAAGTCACTGTACAATGAAGTTGAGCATTAAGAAGAAGATTTTTATTCTGTCCCAGCTCAAAAACCTTTCTGCAATGACCACAGATAAATGAGGCCAGAGATTGGACCTTAGTTTGAGGTTCTTTTCTATTGGAGAGTGTGAAATTTTAAGTAGTTTACCTACAGGAGTCTGTGCGTCTGGAGCAGCTGAAATGGCCCATATCAGAAAGGAAGTTTTATATGCCCATGTGAAAATAATGTAAAGACCTCCTTTTCCAAAACTATGGACAAATGACAACCTAAGGCACCCGCAGCATTCCACCTATGGATTGCAAACAGGTGTTTGGGTCCACTTTGCAGAGGGGCACTAGAACAATGCTAGAGGCAGGGAAAGTTTTTTGGGTGTTTTAACTTGAATATTTTGTTCAACTGGAAAAAAAAATGAGTCCAGCTAAGAAAAATTGCTAGAGAGCTACAGAGCCCAAGACAATCGTCCTGGGTTTGAAAAGCTGGAAAAAGTACAGTATGCCTCCAAATCTGACCATATGTTTCATTTTCCAAATTAATACTAAGGGTCAGAAATTTATTGCTTAATCTGGTGGCAATAATCAAATTTATGCAATAAGTACTTTCCCGAATGGGGTGGGGGCAGCATGTAATATTTAATGCTATGGTCATCTCAACTGGCTTCTTCTAATGTTTCTACTCCATGCTAATGCATTAATTTGGCGGCCTTCACCTATCAGCTTAACTAACTACAGCTAATTACCAATCTTTAATGATTTGCTTTAAAAGCTCAACTTAGATTGACCAAGCCCTAGTGATAGGTCAATTATGTAAAGATCCTTTTCTCTGTAATGGTCATAGAAAGATTCCTCACTTCTAGAACTGATATGTGTTACAAATAAGGAGCTTATTTTCCCTATACCAGTACTTCTCAATTATTTTCTGCCATGCCCCCCTAGGAAGAAGAGAACATTTTTCGCCCCCCCCCACAACTGTAAATAGTATCTTTATTTAAAAAAACTTTAACCTGCAAAACAAAAATATATAAAATAATTTGAGCTTATTTTTTAATCAGAGGTGATGTCTGAATTAATGGCTACAATGAGCATGTTTTGCAATGCATAGCTTTTCTAAGCGGGGTTTGAAGCAGGACACAGCAACTCTCAGCTCCAGAGACATACAGAGACATAAACACGGGGCTTGGTTTGTTATGACATTTTTTGCTGAGGTCAAATGCACCCCCTTTTATGGAGCCTCGTACCCCACTGGGGGATGCGCCCCACTATTTGAGAAGTATTGCCCTCTGTGCCTCTACCAGCACCATAATAATACTACCTGATTCATGAGCCCATGCAAAATTGGCCCAGTACAGGAGACTTATTTCAGAGTAACAAAAATGCACCAGCCAGCCTCTGCCTATGGGTCACTGCATCAAACACAAATAGCTTTATTAATAGAACAATGGCACAACCTGGTCAAGTTCCAGTGAAGGTGTCATTAAATCTGATTACATTGCAGGGTTGGGTCTTCATCCGCCAAGATGTCGTATATGCATTGAATGAACAGTCCACAGGTAGTGTAGTGTATTCTCTTATTGCTGGAATTCTTGAGTATGCTAACCATGATGAGCCTTCTCACTATGATTTACTGTGATCCACTTGTAGAAGTTGTGTTTTCCATTCCCTAGTTTGGGAGAATTGTACTTGTAACTGTGACTACCACCCAGGTATTTCAGTCTTCTTGCCAGTGAGCCAACATAGCAATGGCAAGAAGAAAAAGAAGGAGGAAGAGGAGGAGGAAGAAGAAGAAAAGAGGGAGTTATCCTAATTGGGTCATTAATTGAACTTTATTGAGGGAAGAATACTATTTAAAACTAAGGGGTTGAGGATTATACATTATAAAGTCAAATATGCATATGTATGCTGGGGCCGGAGAGATAGCATGGAGGTAAAGCATTTGCCTTGCATGCGGAAGGATGGTGATTCGAATCCTAGCATGCCACATGGTCCCCCTTGCCTGTCAGGGACTATTTCTGAGTGCAGAGCCAGGAGTAACCCCTGAGCACTGCCGGGTGTGACCCTAAAACCAAAAACCAAAAAGAATTTCATATGTAGATATATTATTCAATATACACATATATAGAATATTCAAATACTTCATATCTCCTTATAACTTACTGAAAATCACAGCAGCCATAGTAAGATAACTAAGGGTTCAGATTCCTTAGACGTAGAGACCAGGGCCATCCCATCAGGTAACATTTCCTCTCAGCCTGAGAATCAAAGTTAAGAGACATTTAGAATGTATGATCAGCTTCTTATGCCCAACTTGTCTTCACTCTTCTCAATCTATAGTCTCACTCTAGTTCTCTGAATGACAAAGGGGAAAAGACAAGAAACTTTTATGCGCTCAACCCTCTCATAAGCTAGATTTGAGTTTCTGCATGGTGTCCAGACTCGTTCTCTTATGAGTTTCTTGGCTTTATAAAAAAAAAAACCCAATATTGTTGGTTTTATTTCACCTCAGAACAAGTATTCTGCATTTGCACTGTAGTGTGGCAAACTAGCAGTTAAATGTTGGCTCAGATCTTAGATTGCCATCCTCCTCCACCTCCACAACTCCCACCAGTGTATCTCTTTCCCCACAACCTTCATCTGGACCTTGGAGATCAATAATACTTCAGTTGCCAAACAACTCCAGAAGTTTGCAGACATGTTCAGTCCAGACAGAAGCTTTCTCCCACCTTGCAAATGCCCCAGACTCATTCACCTTGTCCTGCAAACCCAATTACACAGGCCTCAGGACACATTTAAAACTCTTAAGTGGTCTCCTAAAGTTCCTCTTTCTTCTTCCGAGTTGAGGTGGGGACAGGTGACTGGAGGACTTGTCTGATGTGACTCTCTCCAAAATGCCCCTCCCAGGAAATGCACTCATTTCCTTTGTGTAACTTTAGTGTGAGTGAGTCAAGTAATTGACTTTCCAGTTATAGCCTTTTCAGGTTTTCATCTCAACCCAGTTTCTCACTTTGGAGCTATTCTTGAACACTAATGTCTCAAATTGGAAAAAATATTAACACCTATTTCTTGAATATAATTTGTGGATGGTAACACACTAAATCAACAATTATTGCCATAGAAAGTGAAAAGATTTGGATAATCTATTAAGTTTATTAATATTAAAGGCGTCTAATCATTGAATGTCTTACAATGAGCTTATATTCCAATTAAAATAAAACTCAAAAAATGTTTGGGATCACAGGCAAAAACGCTAGATATATAGGATGTAAATTGAATTTGGGTGGTATATAAAATAACAGGTTTTTTTTGTTTGCTTTTAGTTTGGAGTCCATACTCAGCCAACCTTAGGGTGACTCTTGGCTCTGTGCTTAGGAACCACTCCTAGCAACGCTCAGGGTACCAGATGAGAATGCCAGAGATTGGACATGGGCTATCCCTGTACAAAGCAAGCAGCCTATCCATTATACTATTGCTTCCACCCCTCAAAAAACAGTTTACAATGTGTAATGCTTGTGGGTGTTTTTATATACTTAAAGAAAAATTATTTTTATTCCAAAAGAGTTATAAGATTGCCTTAGATATTTTGACTTGAAGAAGCACATGGGAAGAAATGTTTTCTATGGATCTTTATCTTCTATTTACATGTAATGTCACTGTTTAGCCTTTTAACTGGGAGATTTGAGACATAAAATAACCAAAAGGATCAAAATCTCAAATTTGAAGCAATAGGGTAAGTTCTGAGTTTAAGAACTACATAAAAAGGAGAAAGAGATAACCTCTAGAGATGTGTTTTCATGTTGAGACTTTAAGTATGGGAAATGTGGATGAAAGGCTGATGGAACCTACCTGTTACATCACTACACTTCAAGTTGAATGTGTGTATTGTACATTTTCTTAATCCTCTAAAACGACAATAGGGATGAGAGCAGAAGAGAAAATGAAATAGGTGAAATATGTCAACATAATGTGGATAATAGAAAGCAGGAGAGGATTGAAATAGCAGAGAACAGACAGCTGAAACTTAATCGCTTAAAAAGTTCAAAGCCAATATAAATAAAATATTTGCAAATCACAGACCTCAAAAAGACTCAGAACTTGGAAGCATCTCTGAAGATGTAGAGGGGACGAAAAACAGGATGGAATCTTGAAACATTTTTTTAAAGTAAATGGGAAAACCCTGTACCTTTTTTCCACTATAAAACAGCCATAAAATAAGTACTCGAAGCCCAACTAAGAATACTACTGAAACTTGAAAAGCAAATATGGACACACCAAATACTGAGAAAATCCTCTCTATCCCCCTATCCCTTTCCCTTCATACCTTTTTTTTTTTTTTTGGTTTTTAGGCCACACCCAGCAGTGCTCAGGGGTTACTCCTTGCTATCTGCTCAGAAATAGCTCCTGGCAGACACTGGGGACCATATGGGATGCCAGGATTCGAACCAACCACTTTAGGTCCTGGGTTGGCTGCTTGCAAGGCATGTACTATCTCTCCGGCCCACTGGACACCAGTTTTATACTGGTAGTCCAATTTACATCTTCCAGCACCAGGTTTGAGATTGGCTGACAGGAAAATAAAAATAGGGTGCTGCAATTTAAAAATCCTTTCTTTCTTTCTTTTTTTTTAATCTTTTTTTGTCACACCCATTTGATGCTCAGGGGTTACTCCTGGCTAAGTGTTCGGAAATTGTCCCTGGCTTCTTGGGGGGACCATATGGGAAGACAGGGGAACGAACCACGGTCCTTCCTGGCTAGCGCTTGCAAGGGACTAAGTGCTACTTTCTATATAAAATGGGGCAATAGCGCCACCTCAATGGCCCCTAAAAATCTTTTCAAAAAATCTACTAGTTGGATTCTATGTGTGTGCAACAGAAAGGGAAGAAATGGTACTATAATTACTTCTTCTACAGTAAATGTGCAGGTTCTAATAGATACTACAATGGTTAAGGTACTTGCCTTACACATGGCCAACCCAGGATCAAGTCCCAGTACTTCATATAGCCCCGGAGCACTGCCAGAAATGATCCCTGAACAGTGAATGCTTAAAGTCAATATGCAAGCATTAAGAGCACCACTGGGAGTGACCCATAAACAAAGCAACAAATAACAGAGCAAATATGCAACAGTCCCTAAAATAGAAAAATAAATCAATAGCAAAAATAAATAGCAAGACTAAAGTGATTTGGAAAATGGAAACATTGAGTACCACAAATTATTGGTAAGAATTCTCTATCTTTATGAATTTTAAGGGAAAAATGAAGTCAGGGGAAAATCAACTCCTCAAGACAAACTCAAGCTACTCACTTGGAAGAAATGTATTTATAGTCACCAGACCTAGCTAATCACTAGACAAACTTGTATAGATCCAGTGCAATATAGCTATCTCAGAGGCCAAACAGCTGTGACAATCCAGTGACACTGTATAACACATCACTTTTAAACCCTGTGATATGTCTGTATGATCTTCAGAGTGATAAATCTGAGAATCATCACAGTGAGGAAGGTTGTTTGCATTGTTTGAGTTTTGATTTTATTTTTGAAGCCATATCCAATAATGCCTGGAAGGTGCCATTGGCATTTTGTGGGAGCCATGTAGTGCTGGGGATGGAACTGGGTATCCTGTCTGCAAAGCATGTGTTAGACATGTGTTAAAGCTCATTAAACTGTCCTTCTGCCTCTCAAGTGCTGTTTTAATTGGAGGTTAGCTAAAGGAGGCTAGGTCTAAGATTCTCTGCTTCATGCTTTGTGTCTTTTGGGTATGGTACTGAATTTATTAATTCCAGAACCCAAGCTCAGACTCAATGGCTACCACAGTGTGTCTTCTAGTTTAGGTGAATGGCCACTAACATCTCATTTCAAAAATATTCATTGCCAGTCCAAAGTCAAAACTGGAGCACTGATTCTTGCCTTCTTTAACACCCTGGGCCTGGCCAAGTTATGAATATAGAACAATGCTACAATAGAATTAATGTATAATTAGAACTAATAATTCAATTTACGAATGCAACTTCTTCAATATGGT
>PVKC010046557.1:0-11212 GCA_004027635.1 Crocidura indochinensis
GAGTTAAACAGCAGGTCAACAATACTAGAATAAGGCCATTCTAGAGTGGGGAGTAAAAGGAAAGGGTGTCATTTGAAGGAAAAAGGAACCTCCAGACATATACATTATTTGAGAAATAATCTCCTACTCACCTGCCAGGATGTTCAGAGAAAAGATGAAAAAAGTCTGTACACGTCTGAAAACAATCATAAGAAACTAGAAGGAAATGAATGGAAAGTGGGTCTTCTTGACACAATTAACTTGTCCGACCCCAGCCTCCACAGGATACAAAAAATGAAGGAAGTAAAGATTGTTCATAAGGAACTTATTAGAAATTGGAAGAGAAGCTAATGCCATTGTGTGCATGGGGCGGAGGTGGAGGCTGGACAGAGGAGGCTGACAGCTATGTTAATCTTTTAGTTGAACTATATTACTACTCAGTCTCAAACTTTATTTCTAGCATCTTGGAAAATGAAGTGGGTTAATCTGGAGAGTGATGGTTCCCTCTAAAGACTGGACTTTGCTAGCTCTAACATCATGCTTCTATGATTTCACTTCCACACACTAAACTCCTTGGTATCAAATATTGGGTCATATGGGCCGGGCGGTGGCGCTGGAGATAAGGTGCCTGCCTTAGGACGGACCGGACCACGGTTCGATCCCCCGGTTCCCATATGGTCCCCCGTGCCTGCCAGGAGCAACTTCTGAGCGCATAGCCAGGAGTAACCCCTGAGCGTCACCGGGTGTGGCCCAAAAACCAAAAAAAAAAAAAAAAAAAATTGGGTCATTATATCCATTTTGCTCCCAAAACCGGAAGTAGAAGAAAACTTGCTATTGACTATAAAGTTAGATCTAGAGTCGAAAGGGTGGGGTTGGATAGACATTGGCAGTGAGAAGAATTAGGGCTTAGGCCTGAAGGTAAAGGATACGCAAAGCAGAGAACACCATTGATAATCCGACTTTAGACAAAATGATTTTCAAATCAAGATTTACAAGGTGACATTTGAATCAAGTGGCCTACTTCTGGCTTCAGTGAACAAATGGGTCAATACTCAAAAGAGGAGTCTCCAATATAAATTCCAAGATATGAAGAATCAAAGTGAGTTTCTGCTGATGACAATATGCTCTTTTAAAGGGGAAAAGAATTGTTGTTACTAAATGAAAACCTAAGATGTCAGAAAAACTTCATTAAGAAATGTTTAGAGAAGACAAAAATGAAGGCCAACCATGTCTTCCTGTCCTAGGGAGAAGGAATTACAAACACATGTCCCAATGCTCAGTGTGGAACAAATGTAAGATTAGTAACTGAAAACCATTAAAATAATCAAATAAACAAATTGATTGTGACTTGAAAATGGAATCTATTTCATTTGACATTTATGCAAATTAAGGTTTTCTACATAGGGCTTTTTCACAATTTAAGAATATTGGTTCTTCCAAAATTCTTATTCACAATAAAATATATTTATGATTCCTGGTAATCCAGTTTATAGCAACATGAGGCTTTCTTTGGAAAACTTCCAGGTAGAAAAATAGGGAAAATAATGAAATTAGGTTTTCCCACTAGATGAAAAAATTTTAAAAATATATCCATAGCAAGAGAGTATGTGGAGAAATGAACAAAAATGAAGTTTTTACATACATACTATATGTAGTATGTGTTTGTTGAAAAAGTTTTCTTAATAATATATACTTGAACGCATTAAGAAACAAGTAAATCTGTTCCCTATAGTGCTTGGAATTATCCAGGCCATGCTGGGGGGGGGGCTCAGTAATCTCCAGGATGACACCAGCAGTGTGATCACCTCTTTTTTATATCTAACTTTAAAGTATACTAGAAAGTTTCAGTAATTAAATTTGTGTGATACTAGAATAAAGGCAAACTTTCAGAACAATAGAATAAACACTACAGTAAAATTCTAGAAGTAAACACTTAAATATACAGATAGTTAATCTTTGGCAAAGAAACTGGGTACAAGAAATAAAACAAGGGAATCCTCTTCAACAAATGGTGCCAGGAACACTAGTTAATCACATTGCAGAATTATGAATGGGCACCCCTATCTTAGACCATATACAAAAGTTAAAAGAAATTAAAGATATCATTACTATATACAAATCTTAAAATACATCAAGGAAAACATAGACATAATTCTCCATGATATTGCATTCAATAGCATCTTCAATGATTTGGTGCCATTGACTAAGGAAGCAGAAGTAAAAATAAACAAATGGGAATGCATCAAATGAAAAAGGATTTTGTTTTGCTTTCAGGGTTACACTAGGCAGTGCATAGGGTTTAACTCTGGCTCTGATCTCTGGGATTAGCCCTGGTGGTGCTCAGGGCTATAGGGCGCCAGAGTTTGAACCCAGATCGGCCACTTGCAAAGCAATCACCCTACCTGCTATACTATCACTCCATCCCCAAGAGGATTTGGAGTGTGAAAGAAACTATTGTATGGGAGAAATATTTTCTCACCATACATCTGACAAAAGGCTTGGGGGACCATATGGGAAACCGGGGGATCGAACCGCGGTCTGTCCTGGCTAGTGCAGGCAAGGCAGGCACCTTACCTCTAGTGTCACCGCTTGGTCCCCAAAATTTTAACAATAACATTGGTGGTGGGAATGTTGCACTGGTGAAGGGGGTGTTCTTTACATGACCAAAACCTAATCACAATCATATATGTAATCAAAACGTTTAAATAAAGAAAAAAATTTAAAAAAATTTTAACAATAAATAAATCTTCCATATGGGCCAGCAATTCTACTTCTTGGCCTCTACCCCAAAAGCTCCAAGACATTAATTTAAAAGATATTTATTCTCTTAAGTTCATCGCAATCCTATTCACAATAGCCAAATCTAGAAATAACCTAACAACCTAACAACAGATAAATGGATAAAGAAGCTGTGGAACATTATACAGTTGTGGTTTATACAACTTGGATGGAACTGGAAGGTATTGTGCTAAACAAAATAAGTGCATCAAAAATACCAATGATCTTTCTCATATGTAAAGCATAAAGAAACCAATGAGGGAATAAACACTGACCAATGATAACAGACCCAGAGAGTCCGTCTGCACACTGAGTTCATTCAGAAGGGTTCTAGGGGTAAGAAAGAATACTTAGAGACCTCAACACATCAGTATGATAATGCTGTAAATAAAAGTTCCTAAATTAAAAAAAAGAAGCAGCTTAACAGCAGTAGCAATGCAGCAGAGCTATGTGTGTGCATGCACGAATGATTGTTAAATATTGAAAAATGTGAATGCATGTAAAAGAGCCTGGAAAGAAGTTCACCAAGCCTTGAACTGGTAGGTGTGTGATTAGGAGGTAATGATAGATGGAGACACATTCTCCTCCACAGAGCACAGACACGAGCTCATGCAAGACTCCCAGGAACTTAGTAGGTGTATTTCTCCTAGGTAAGAAAAGCAGAGCAGAAGGTAGGCTGAGCTGTCGCAGTCCTCCCAACAGTACTCTATTGTCAAGTTCTGATGGACACGACCTAGGACATAGTGCCATTGCTCTTGCCCATATTCCAGCTCTGTTCTAACCCAATTAGAAAGGCTCTGTTCAGAGTACAAAGCTTTCTGGTCTGAGAGCCAAGAAGCTAGCTTCCCAGCAGGGGAGCAAACAATCATTTGAGCAATTTGTGGGAAGATGTGTGAATGCCTGATGGACACAGAGATGGAAGCTTGATTAACATTAGCGAGTTTGTCCTAAAGTCTTATGAATTCTTATAGAGGCTGTCACCACACATACATATGTACATGCATGCACACACCATCATTTATTTCCTAGAGAAAATGAACAGGGAATCCAGATCCCATCAGCACCAGTGCTGTTGTAACAAAACATAGTCATTGCCAATGTTTGGGCTTCTGACATCATTGGAAGCAAAGGGCAAGTCACAAAAGAAACCATATCAACTTATGTAAGACATGGCACAGAACAGAGAACCTTCTCAGAGAAGAACAGCATACTCACCATCTGCTCAGATTAACTGAAACCTCCCACAATTACAAACTGCCCCATTCCATGACACCAGGAAGCCTAGACATGTATACAACTTCCTCTATCAATCTGGCTAACATCCAGAGTAATGCCAGCGTGACCAGAAAACAAAAACAAAAAGAGCAAGCCAACAATATTGTTGGAGTGAGAAGGAAGAAAGGATATCTATAACTTGAGCATTGAACTTCAGAGTAAAAGTGGTTCTCAAGGAGACTGATCTCCAGAACCCACATGCCTGGGCTGTGCTCTGCTCATGGGAACAACCCGCAAAACTCAAGTCACAACAGTTCTAAGCAGTTGTTCCACAAGCTCTCTGGGGGGGATGTGCTGCTGACTAAAGATTGATCTAAACTAAACTCATGCCCCCAAAACCCAACAAACTGAAAACCCTCTGAATATGCAGCAGGCTGAGAACTCCACATAGAACCTAATGACTAATGAGGGGGGCCCAGACTGAAGTCAGAGCATGGCTAGTTCCTACCCATGGTTCTAACACCTTGTGAGATAGGATCACAGGACGTACAAGATCTTGGTGAATCAAGAACAACAACAGCAAAAAGATTTTTTAAATCCTTAGTAAAAGGAAGTGGCACAGTTGGATATGTTGGTGAGGTTAGATTGTGGGCATGTGCAGAAAGTTGGGGAGAGACTAGTTCTTGGCTTTTCAATGGGTACTAACATTTAAGAATAAATAAGAATAATCCTTCCAGTGGAATCCCCATTACTGATAGAGCCCCACTACTGATACTGATATGATCTTTCCTGGCCTACATTAGTTAGTTACATGCCAGATGCAACTCTTCATGAGGACATAAATTGTGAGAAGGCTCCTATAAAAAGAACTCATTTGACTAACATTTCTTGACTACCTACTGACCCTTACACTGGGTCACTCTGGACAGCTGTTCAGGTTGCATGAGAGCACCTCGCCAAGAGGGCCCTTAGAACTTGAACTCAAAATCTAGACGTTCTGGAGGTGCTGTATAAGTTGTTGCACACTCTGTCACAAGTATAATGGGACCTCTAAATAAGGGTCCAAACACTTCTTTGGAAATGGCATCAGGAATGTTTCCTCAGGGAAGTGAACAGTTGTATGCAGTTCACACATAGGAAACTCTCTTTATATGAAGAAAGGGGAAAAGACAAATCAAAGAGAGGCAAGAGCTTAAATTGTGGCAAAGAGCCAAAGAAGAAAGTGGGCAGGATATAGAATCAGCTGAAAGTTGCTGAGAACAGAACAGAAAATGATCAGAGGGGCCCCAGGAAAGAAGAAGGTATTAAAAATATAATCTCTTAGTATGGCATGTCCCACGGGGATTATGATGGATTATGAAGAATATCCACTATGTCTTCGGGACACTCACACAGAGAAAATAGTCACTAACTATTCCCCATCTCTACAGTGAGCAGATGATGATGTGGAAGAAGGGAAGGTAAATCATTCCTTCACCAGGAGGAAGAAGGCACTAAACTGCAGAAACTTTCAGAATTACTTTCTGAAACACGGGGAAATATGAGACTTCACTTTTGCTACCATCTTGCTTTTCTGTATTATTAAAAGATCTTTTCCCTGTCCTCCCTTCTTGCCAGTGTTTTTTCTGGACCCTCCTTCGCCCTTCAATTGTCTTCCTTTCCTTCCCTCCATTATCTGTTTCTAAATGCATTCCAGCAACTGGATACATCCAGAGATGGACAAGTTCATCTTCAAACAAGGCTCCATCACTGCACCCAACCCATAGGCAGAAGCAACCAGAGCCTTTCATCCAGCAAGAGAAAGTGAAAGATGTTGCAAAACACAGTAGCACTTTCTTTAGGGTGTAAACAGTTACCATCTTTACAGTAAATGTACAGGAGCCGGGATATTTGCTCAGTGATAGAACACATGCTCTCAGGGATAAGGCTTAGGGTTTGTTGCTCAACACCACAAGGAGACAAAGAAAGCAATTAAATGCATCTGCAAAGTATGCCACTGAATTCCATCTCAGAAATATTAATTTACTATTAGAAGAACAGTAACACATAGCACTGGATTTTTAAAAATCGCATAATTAAGCTATACTTTAACAGCAGGGGAACATCCTTCCACTTGTCTAAAACATTTCAGCAAGAAACTGAATTTACACAATTACCACCACCTTTGAATCAATTCTAATCACCATGTCAGAAGAAGCTGAGCAATGCCCTCTATTCAAAAAACTATGTTTTGGTTCTGTGTTTTTAATCATGAAATAAAAAACAACTAAAGATATGTACATGAGGAAAATAGAACTCATTATATATGAAGAGCCCCCCCAAATAACTCAGAACACTATCACTTAAAGTTTCCTTTCATTAAACTTGTTATATATTTGACATTTGAGCCCAAAATGAAACCTAGTATTTTAAAAATGTTCTTTTTCCAACTTTATTTGCCACTTGAGATGTAGTAAACACTTCTCTTCTCCTTAGCTCAATTCCAGGGAGTTGAATTTGTGTGAGAGAATTCGTGCCCATAATGTTTTTATTGTTCCCTATGGAAATGAGTAAGACATTAACTGTTATACAGCCTTATGACAGATAAACTGTGAAAGAAAGGAATGGAAATTGACTAATAGCTTGTTTTCACTCAACATAGAGATGTGAGGGCCTCAAACTCTACCTTTACTTTTTTGTGTCTCTTCCAATTTTTCCAGAATAAGGTCTGACCCTTCTTTTCTGCAGGACTGATTGTGAATGTTCCTTGTCACAGTGTGACCAGGATGACTGTCCACTTGTAAGGGGAATATGATGATTCCTCCTATCAAAAGTCTGCACCTTTCTCTAACCCTTCGCAGTCCGGATGGAACTTGCTTTGACCATCACAATTACAAATAGGAAGCCAACAGGAACTTAAAATCTGATTGACTATGGGAGTTTACTCTTTGACTGCTTTTAAAACCTCAAACCACTATGTCAGCATGTAGACAAGCCTGAGCTACCTTGCCAGTTGGCCAGTGGCATGTGCTCAGTCACAGCCTTTGTGCCAGTCCCCCAAACAGGCATCTACTTGAGTGAGTCCACCTGAGACCAGGAGAACCATCCAACAGAGCTCAGCCATAATGCAGAAATGTGTACTAATGGCTGTTGTGGTTGTTGTCTTTCACCACTCAATTCGGAGGTGTTATTATAAAGGAATATCATATATATACATTGTATATATATCCTATTTTCTCCTTTCCTCCCTCTTCTTTCTATTCTCCCTTTGTTTCTTCAGTGCTGCTTGCTTTCTTTTATTTCTTTACAAGTACTTTTACTGGTATGCCTACCATGTATAAGACATTTGCCTGGGTTAGTTCTAATTCAAACCCTACCTCATTTCTTTCTAAACCACTTCCTTTGAAGCCCAACTCTGCAGATGTTGGTCTATATAATGGATCCCTACAGTGATTCAGGCCATGTTCTGAGGACTAGCAGTCCAAGTGGTGGCCTCTTGACAATTTTCAGTTCACCTCTGGACATATATCAGTGGCATTTCTCTGGAAGAATCCTCTATCACTGTAACCTGTTGAGGCATACTGGCCCTTCTCCTGCCCACTACTCCTTGACAATTTAGGAGAAGTAGAAGAAAATGTTACTTTAACACCAGAAACAAAAGGGTTAAGGGACATAACACAACTCTCCTGTGGCTACCCAGGTCAAGCAATCAGAAAATATATTTATAACTACAGGAAACAACACACCATGAGTGGTAAAAAAATGCTTAGATTTCCATTTGTTTACTACATGAATAAAAGAAAATCAATTGGCTCATCCTTGCTAATGACATCAAATTCTCAGCACAACTCAGAAGCCAGAAGGTCATTTCTTAAAATGCTTTTCTTTCCTCCACCATACCATAAAGTGTGGTCTGTACTTTATCCCCCCACAAACTTATTTCCACCCCCAGTGTGATGTTTCTTCAGACTTTTTAAAAGCTTGTTTTCCCCAATGTTCTGGAAGCTTGCATTTGTTTGTGGCCACACCATTACTGTTTAGAAAGGTCATATTTTATGTTCTTTCTTTTCTTTTTTTAAATAGAGTTTTAAGGGAGCCTGTTTTCTCCCCTGGGATTCTCTGAAGATGTTCTCTCGTTCACTAGGTGCATGCATATTATAAAACTAATCACCAAAAATGTCAAGAAAACAGAGAACTGAGTAGCTTCCATCCATCGCTGTAAATTGGGAATATAACCCCCTGGAATGCATTTCAAGATTTCTCTTGATTTCTCAATGCTACCTAGAAGATAAGCAAAAAAAAAAAAAAAAGGATTTTATTGCCCCCGTGTTCTCTCAAGTCCTCTTTTCCTTATGTTTTGAAACTGTTTAAAACCTTCCTGTTCGAAGTAATTGCCTTTATTTTCATACTTTTACAAACAATTATTTTTATTTAGGCAACAGGATTTACAACTTGTTCATGATAGAATTGTTTCAGGCATACAATGTTCCACCACCAATTCCATCACCAGTGTGAACCTCCCTTTAACTGATCATAACAGTAATAACTTCTTCCATTTGCACAGTGATTTGTGAGAGACAAAATCTTCTGCCTACATATACCAGTTGACAGATAAACTGAAACTCAATAAAAAAATTTTTTTAAGAGAAAAAGCTTACAGAGCAGGTACTTGGAAAATTCTGAGTCTCATACTAGCTAGCTATGCTAGGACACTGGAAAGCTTTAAATAAGTTCCACCCTTGGGTTGAAGAGATAATATAGTGGTGATTGCTTTGCATGAGGCAACCAGGGTTTGGGTTCAACCCCTGGCATTCTATATGGTCTTCCGAGCCCACAAGGAGTGACCCTGACAACAGACCCAGGAGTCAGTCTTGAACATTGCTAGGAATGTCCCCCCAATAAAAGCAAAACAGACAAAAAATCACAACACTAAGAAACACAAAAGTATAACAGTGTAAGTGCCACTAGACAAAGCATGAAAAGCTTTTACCTCGGAGGATCAAAACCTGAGCCTCACACATGCAAGGTATGAGCTACACCAAACTATATTGATGACCCACATATAGAACTACAAATGGCTGGCGGGGGGAGGGCATGGTAAGGGAGAGGGAGCACTCAGAAATGAGCACACAAGGTTCAGTCATATGGTTGCTTGGTGGCCAAGGACTGTGCCTTAGTTCTGAGAACAATGGAACATCACCAAAGGGTTTTCTTCTTAGTTTTCTTTTTTTGGGGGAAAGGATCTTCCAGAGAGTGCAGGGAGATACAGGTGATCCGAGTGTCACACACAAGAAACCTCCATATTCCAAGTACATACTCCAGGTTCTTTTTTTTTTTTTTTTTTGGTTTTTAGGTCACACCCGGCAGTGCTCAGGGGTTACTCCTGGCTCCATGCTCAGAAATTGCTCCTGGAAGGCACGGGGGACCATATGGGGCACCGGGATTCGAACCGATGACCCCTTGCATGAAAGGCAAACGCCCCACCTCCATGCTATCTCCCATACTCCAGGTTCTTAAAAGAGGGGAAAGTATTCAGGTTGTAACAAGAGTGTTCTGTCTGATAAGTGGAAAATGGATTGGAAAAGGAACAGAATAGAATGAAGTTCCAGTTTGCTATTGTGGCTCAATATTGCCAAACACTGTTCTAAGGTCTTAGCCACTGAATAGAATAAAAATTCAAAGTAAAAGTTACAATAAAGGAAACAGAGACTCTAGATTTATATGTTTCACATTCATGAACATCTATAGACCTGAAATATGGATTAGAGTTCAGAAAAGAAAGGAAACTGAAGCAATTTTACAAACCAATGTTCCTTTTATGCCAGGGCTCAGCCAACTTTCTTTTTTTTTTGTTTTGTTTTTGGGTCACACCCGGCAGTGCTCAGGGGTTACTCCTGGCTTCATGCTCAGAAATTGCTCCTGGCAGGCACGGGGGACCATATGGGGCACCGGGATTCGAACCGATGACCTTTTGCATGAAAGGCAAACGCCTTACCTACCTCCATGCTATCTCCTGGGCCCCTCAGCCAACTTTCTATAGAGTCGCAGAGCAGAGACTTTCAACATTGAAGTCTATCATACAGGATTGCTGCTACCACTACTCACATCTACTACTAGTCAAGTCCCAGACAAACTATAAATCAGTTAGTATGACTATGTGCCAGCCACCTTAAGGTATGGTACATGCTGCTGGGGGGACTAGAAACTGCCCTGTTCCATACCAGCGTGAGATGGATAAGAATAGTGCTTGGTGGTGTGTGAGATTTGGAAACCTTTGGAATGGGAAAAACCAATGGGTCTTGGGTATGAACTGGATCTTAGAGGTGAGAGTAGCAGGTCTCCAGGTGTGCACTAGAGGGTGTAGTCACACCTGACTCTGGATAGTACTGAGCATTTCCTTCACATGTATGAGTCCCACTGAATCACAGATTCACTGAGACCCTATCACAGTTGTCTTCAACACCCAAGTGCCAACCTGCTCATTGCATATGTGAGCATATTTTTCATCTTGATATGAGAGGAAGACCCAATCCACAGTGAGCAGCTGGGTAGAGTGGAGAGCCCGGTGTCTGGGTGTGTGCCTGTACATCTTGTAAGTAACATTCAGATGGATAATGCAGGACTTGCACTCAGTGACATCATCATATGTGATGGTGTAGTTCCTAGTAATTGTGGAGCTCACAATTGAATCTGCGTAGTGGTAAAGCTCTTTGTAGGAATTTTTCTGGAATGTTAGGAAGTTGGCCTTAAAGATAGCATGGAGGTAAGGCATTTGCCATTCATGCAGAAGGTCATCGGTTCAAATCCGGCGTCCCATATGGTCCCCCAAGCCTGCTAGGAGTGATTTCTGAGCATAGAGCCAGGAGTAACCCCTGAGCAATACCGGGTATGACCCAAAAACAAAAAAAAAATGTAGGTATTAATGTACAGATTCTGTTCAGCGTCAAGTGTATCAGCCCTTTGCATGACTTGAGCACTCAGTAGAAAGTAATTTCCATGTTCTGAATAAAGATAGTACCTGTAAGTTGGAAGACATTCTCTAGCCTAATTTTCTAAAGCAAAACCCAGTTAAATAGGCCCCCAATGATGATGGGAAGGGGAAAGGCCCAGGTGATAGGCAGTAGTAAGGAGTGAAGGATGTGTAGGCTCTGCCCTTACTGCTCACCATGTAACTTTTCAGGTCTACTTTGGAGATGTGCATGGATTCCTGGCCCACAAAGAGATAGCTTCTCACTTAGATTTCAGCCGAGTCAACTGGGCT
>PVKC010046558.1:0-11211 GCA_004027635.1 Crocidura indochinensis
GGTATTGTATTTTTTTTTATTTTATTTTAGGAACTATGGTTTACAATACTGTTAATGATAGGGTTTCATACAGAAACCTTTCCAGCGCCTCACCCTCCTCCACAGTGTCCAGTTTCTTCCACCATTGTTTTAATGTCTTCCCACCTCCACCTGTCTTATATCCCTGCTACCATTTTATCTTCCTAGTGGTAAACTCCTTACAAAATTCCTGTATCTCTTTCATTGCCTTTGGACATTTATTATGCTCTTACTTTTTTCTTTCTATTCCACTTATGTGAGAGATAATTCTCCATAGCCTACATGCCAATAACTATTTGTGACATAACTCAATTCTACTTAGATCAGAGCTGACTGAATTCAATTAACTGTAGCACAAAGTAACTGAAAATGCTCTCCTATCTTGACAGTAGCAGAAGCATTTACAACTAAATTAGAGGAGAAACTTCCTGCAGATGTTTCTCTAGATCACCATGTTCCTGCAAATTATTGTAATTATAGAATAACTTGAATAAAAAGAGTATCCAGTCACTTTCTTTTTCTCCCCTCACATATCTATCAATAAGTTCCACTCATTAAAAATGATCTTACATCACAATTTTGGCTCTTCCTGAAATTCTTTTTTGTGAAGGAAAGGCAATGGACTTGGAACATTTATGTGTAGGTAGGACTGACTTTCCTTTTCTGCAAAGAGCAAGCAGGGGTCTCAAACTCGAGGCCCGCGGGCTGTTTGTGGCCCTCTGTACAACATTTTGTGGCCCTGCCCTAGAGGAATCTTTTTTTTTATTTGTTTTGTTTTAGTTTTTGGGTCACCCCCCCCCCAATGTTCAAGGCTTACTACTGACTTTGCACTCAAGGATCACCCCGACTTTGCCTCCTGCGGCCCCCAGGTAAACTGAGTTTGAGACCCCTGCCTGAGTCGAAGTCCATCGCTCTTTGAGAAATTGAATTGCAGGAAAGATCTCTCACATCTCCCACACTCCCACACTATGCAGAGCTAGTAAAGTCTAGTTGTGATTTGACAGCCAGACCTTCACAGGAAATGAATATCTGTGCGTTGTAAGTGCTTACATCAAACTTCACCAGTCCTGTCCAAGATGGCTTAGCAGAGGGGTGGACGCACCATTTTCTAAAATCTTCCTCCCTACCTTCCCATTAATGGAGTCACTGGCAACATCAATAATCAGGGTCTGTTAATGGTTTTATTCCTCAGTGCCTACAAAAACCCGTACTGTCACACTACCTGTGCTGGCAAATTTACTTTTCACAGGCTGACTTTGTAGGCAGTTCTTCTAGAGAGATGTCATTAGGCAGCATGGCACCATGTTGTACCATTTCTGGTTTAACCAATGTATTTATACCATTTATCCACTGATGTATAAATAAGTAAGTCCACACCTAGCAAAGTTAGTATTTAGTCTTTCTTCATCAGAAAAGGGGGCTGAGCTTGTTTGAGTTTACAAGATAGTCAGGTAAGGGAGCAGCTCCCTGGATTAAACCAATCTGATAGTTTGTGCTCTATGCTAATAGAATTTCATTAGCTTCATTGCAATCTTCCCTTAATTCTCTTAATGCCACTTATGCCATTTCTTAGAGGGAAGTGTGATTGTAAAGGAACTGTGAGAAAAATTAATTTTATCTCCTCTGAAATACTAACGATATTTATAGCTTCTACACCCTCTTCAATGTGTCTAGTCTTTAGTGCCACCTGGTGGCCTTAGGAATTACCTTCCAGATAACAAGAAATATATACAAAGGAATACTAGGTAAAAGCCAAGAGTAATCTAGCCAGAAGTAACTCCTGAGCGTCACAGGTATGACCCCAAAACTATAAAACAAACCAACCGACAAATAAAAAAACAATAAGGAATGGAGCCATCATGCAATTTGCTATAACATGAAAGAAACTAGAAGAAACTAGATACCTACTTTAAATAAAGTAAGACAGAAGAATAATGATAAATTTAGGGTAATATTGCCTGCATGTGGTAGTTAGAATAACTGCTTTAGGGAATACAATAGTTTAAATGTGGTTGCCTAGATCGCTCTTGGCTTCAGAGTATAGAGAGGAAAAGGAAAAATATGGAGTGGAGGGGAGAAATATAGCTGTGGAATAATTGGGGGCAGGGAACAAGGGAATTTAGAGGCACATTGGTGATGTTAATAAAGATCAGAACTAAATATCTAAGCCGTGAACTCAACAACACTGAAATCATAAGACACAACATTAAGCACCATTCTTTAAAAAGATTCCTGTTAGGATGACAGGTACGGAAAGAAATCTGAGAACATTGTTGGAGGAAGACTGACACAGGTGGTAGGATAGATGCTGAAATATTGTATGTCTAACACACTTCCGTGTAGAACTTTTTTAAATCATGGTGTTCTAAAATAAATGTTAAAAGACTGAGAATGTAATGGGGAAAAGGGAAGAAAATTTAGGTTGATCATTAAGAGAGAAAAAATGTCATCTAAACCCAAGAAATAAATCAATTCTGACATTTATATCACTATTTTAGTCTATCCTCTGATCTTTTCTGCCATAATAATAAGCTTATTTTTGTCATCTGTGTTAGCTTGAATACTATGCTGTGCTTTTGAATTGTCCCATTCCTTAACTCTGTCCGATATAACAGAAATCTCAGGGACATTTTAAAACTATCACACATTTTGCTTATATTTGCCTACAATGTTCCCTCCTCCTTAGTCCCTCTTTTTATTAATTTTATCACATCATTTAATAAAAAATATGTTCATTTGTTTTCTCACAGAGTCATCTGTCAGAAAACTATTGATCTCACTACCAAAAATTAATGAAAGCTGTATGTTTTAATGAGTAATTGCAGGTATAAAATTTCAGGTTTATTGCTATCCTATACATTTCTGACCTAAAAGACTGCAGGGTTTGGTTTGTCATTATTGTTGTTGTTGTTTTGGACACATATCTATTGGTACTGAGAGATTTCCACTCGCTCTTCTCTCAGACATTACTTCTGGTAAGACTCAGGGCACCATGTGAAATCACAGGGATAAAACCTTGTTTGGTCTCATGGAAGTCAAGTGTCCTAACCAGTGTACAGCACTATATTCTCTGTCCAATTTTATTTTTGTGTTTATACATACATACATACATACATATATATGTATATATATCATTATTGTTTTTGCTTCTTTTTTGTCATCATCTGGTGGTGCTCTGAGAAAGTGGTTTCAGGGAAATATTCTGTGTGTGTGTGTGTGTGTGTGTGTGTGTATGTGTGTGTGTGTATGTGTGTGTGTTAAACCTGGGCCTCTTGCATGCAAAGCACTAAAGCTAATTTTTAATATTAAAAATAAAACAAACAAAAATGACCAGTAAAATAATATTTTCTCACTTACTTTGAGACTATTATATTTTAAATAATATTTTTGAATAATATTTTGATCTACTATCAACGTTATTACATGAATGCAGTGGAAATAGCTTTACACTACCTACGCACAATCACATAGAATAACAAAAAAATCTCTTGTGCTACAGTGTTATCATCCAAGAATAATAATATTCTGAAGTGAGTCTATTTAGATTTTATCTAAAAATTCTCTTTTCACCATTGCCGTTGACCACACACCTCATCGGTTATGATGTTTACACAGTACCTTGTGATGCTTAGTAGGAATCTCACACTTTTAGTTGTAGTGTTCACTGTGGACTTAACTCTTTTTGCTCCTGCACATTTTAGTTGCAGTTCTTGCTGAGGGCCACTGTGGTGGCAAGACTCTCAATTCTGGCCTCCCTGGGATATCATTTAGTTACTGTGCTTCCTGGAGTGACACTATAAAACAGGGGTCAAACTCGCGGCCCACGGGCTGTTTGCAGCCCCCCGAACAACATTTTGTGGCCCTGCCCTAGTGGAATCTTGTTTTGTTTTGTTTTGTTTTAGTTGTTTGGGTCACATCCCCCAATGTTCAAGACTTACTGCTGACTTTGCGCTCAATGATCACCCTGATTTTGACTCCTGCGGCCCCCAGGTAAATTGAGTTTGAGACCCTTGCTATAAAGTCATGGTGCTCACACATGTCTGCTTGTCCATTTGTTGTATCTTTGTTGCTTCTCTAGGAATCCCACATGCTAGCTAGCTGGCCTACTCTTGACACATGTGGATGCCAATCTGGAATAAGACTCAGGGACAATAGATGGTTCTTGGAATTTAAACCTGAGTAATAGCACAAGGAAGTGTTTTTACCCAATATGCCTTCTCTCTGGCACTATGTACATACATTTTACTTAACGATGGTCAAATATTATTTTTTACCAATCTTTATTTATTTATTTATTTATTTTAGTTTTTGGGTCACACCCAGCAGTGCTCAGGGGTTACTCCTGGCTCCATGCTCAGAAATTGCTCCTGGCAGGCACGGGGGACCATATGGGGCACCGGGATTCAAACCGATGACCTTTTGCATGAAAGGCAAACGCCTTATCTCCATGCTATCTCCTGGGCCCCAACAATCTTTATTTCTATTAAGTGGATTCTTTTCTTATTTTAAATGCATGAATCAAATGCTGATTCCCATACAAGCAAAAGCAAAGCTGGTCACACAACCAACTCTAAATTGATCTCATCTAAGTGTCATAAAAATAACAAATGATCTATGTCTAAAAAAATTTGTAAGATTTCACCTAAAATTCAAAATTCTTTTTTTTTTGTTTGTTTGTTTTTTGGGCCACACCCGGTGACGCTCAGGGGTTACTCCTGGCTATGCACTCAGAAGTCGCTCCTGAATTGGTGGACCATATGGGAAACCGGGGGATCGAACCCTGGTCAACAGATACTTTTAAGAACTGTACCAAAAGTAATCTCACTAAAGCCAATTATTGTCTATAAGTAAAATTGTTTACCCAATTACTTACAACTTCAGATAAATATTTTTCTAATTAAATGATTGTAATTTATTTTACTTCATATTCTAATTTCATGAGTTCTGAATTGGTAGCTGATACTACTCAAGAATTACATTTGACTCTGTGCTCAGGGATTGCCCCTGGTGATATTTGGACATTATTTTGTTCTGAGAATCAAACAAGAGTCAGATGATGACAAGGCAAGAGCCGTAATCCCTATACTATATCCTTAACACTGAAAAAATTTAATTCTAATCTAGTTCATTTATTAAGATATAGAAGATATGAGACTTTTTTTTCTTCATGAAAATATAGTACGATAACTATCAATTAAGTGTCTGTCTTCCAGGACCGAGCAGAAGTCTTCCAAACATCATGAAAGCACCGAAGGGAGAGTAAATAATCTTGAACGGAGTCTATCGTTAATCCCATGACAATATACTCCAAGGGTGGAGAAACCCTGTATCTCTTAGGCCAAGGGAATTCCTTTTTGAATGACCCCAATATTTACTGTGCCTGTGCAGGAGGAAAAAAAAATGACAAAAAGCACAAAACAATTTTTTTGTATTTATCTATCTACTTTTTGTCAATTTATTTGTTTTGTTGTGGTTATTGAAGTTCTTATCTCCATTTATATTTATTTATTTATTTATTTATTCTTCTTTTCTTTCTTTCTTTATGTGCTCTGCCATGTTTTTTTATCTCAAGACCATGGCTTTTAAGTGGTGCTTATCTTTATTGTTGGAGTGCTCACTGGATATTTTATTTGACATTTCTTTTTTGTACTGTTGGGATGTTTCACCTGCTTTATCCCATTTGTCTCTCAAACCGACGATGAGAGCCCCTAGAAGGGCTCCATCCATTTTTGGCATATTTAATTTTTACCCCAGTGTATTACTTTTCTTCAAACAAAACCACATAACTAGAACTATCTAGTCCCACCTCCCAGTTCGAGGGGAAGATAAGGGAGGCACCAAGACCAAACAGGTGTAAGACCACTAAGTAGTAAACTAGGCACAGAGGGGGCCACCTATTGTAGCAGCCCCGGGGGTGAGGGAGGAGGATATGGGAGGTAGGATGGGAATGGAGGTGTAGGGAGGACAATTTCGTGATGGGAATACCCCTGATTTTATGTTAATATGTACCTAAAATATTATTGTAAACAATATGTAAGCCACTATGATCAAAAATAAAAATTATATTAAAAAAGAGTCTGTCTTAAAGACTGAAAACTGGAGTTTGTAGAAATTCAGTTCTGGAATACAGGGTCAATAGAAAAATTAATCTCCCATAATACTCAAAAATTAAGTGTTTATTAACTGACAAATTAATAGTATACTACATAAACCAAGAGTTTGCATACTAAAATAATGCACATCAATTTTTAATATCCACACTATATAGTACTGAGCCTACCCAATAAATTGGGTTTAGGCATACCAAATCCTCTCCAAATTTATTAGGATGCAAATTCTGATATGATCTCTGAGACCTTGAATAAAGAAATTAGAGGTTTTCCTACAGAGGTTGAGATGCCCACGGCCATCCTTAAGATCAGATTGAACTGATCTTTTCTTTACATCAACCAAGCCAGGGTAACCCTGACGTGTTGATTAACTTCTGTGTTATCATTTCAGAGGGAGCTCTGTTCTCCCAATGATAGAGAGGATCATTTATTGCTCCATGGCCTGACTGGTTTAAGTAATATTCCCCTGTCTAATTGATATGATCCTTTTTAGGTGTTGAAACTACAGAAATGAACAGGTCAATTTTCTCATTAGGAGCCAAGGTAGCATGAGGTATCATCCCTTTTTATAGATAGGCACCACAGCCTTTGCCAGCCTAAGGAAATTACAAAAGATGGACTCACTCCCTTTTCATGACTTCGAAGGTGGTAAAATCTCTAGGGAAAATATGGAACATGAAGGTCATCAGGGAAGCTTCCAGGGCAATAGGGCAAAAAAGGGTCATGGGAATTCAACTAGCTAGGGCCACTGACATGAATGTATCAGGGAAGCCACTTGGTAGCACAGAGGAGCCAGACCCTGAGACTAAAGCTGGAGGTCAGGCTGAGTTTGGAAAGTGTGGTTAACCAGATATTTCTGCCCCAAATATCTGTAGGGCCTTTATGAGAATATGCTCAGACTAACTTCCTATTAAGAAAGCATCAGTTAAAGCAAATAAGGAGGCAGTAATTAGCTCAACACTGCTTTAAATATCAGTGAAACTCCACTACTCTGTACCTCTTCTTGGTTTAATAAACTCAAGGGAAAGAGGCACTCAGGATTATAGAAGCAGCCTACCATTATCTTAATGCCACCCAACTGGTGCTGGCCAAAGATAGCTGGTTATTCTTGGACCCTAGACCCCCATATTTCATTGGAGTGGGAATGGGAGCAGTGTTCTAAATATCAGATCCTGGCTGCCCCTGGACTGAGGAGATGATCACGTTGTAGGGAATAACAGTGATGGGTATGTGCTGCTTACCCACTACTGGAGTGGCTACCAGGTTCCCCTCCCCTCATCTGGACTGTTGCAATGATACTGTAGAGGCCAATAGAGCTGCATGGGGTATAATCCCCAATGGGGACTGAATGGGGCATGACTTACCATGTGTAACAAGGAACTGACCCCCTGTGTGTTGCCACTGCTTTTGCAAATTGAGATGAGTTTTGCATCATGTTCATTTTCCTACCCCAGATATCATACCTGGTTGGAGAAGGTGTGTGTGGGAACAGGTTGAACAGAGTTATCATCCCCACTAAAAGAGGTCAATTTCCCTTCTTATTCCAGATCTTCTAGAAATTGGTGTGGGAGTGGCCTCCCTTATCAGGAGAGACATGCTGCTTAAACATTGTGATGTTAGAAGAACAAGTTGCCTCTCTAGCTGAAGTTGTTCTCCACAACATGTGGGAATTGGACTTACTTTTCCTGAAGGAAAGAGGACTCTTGGGAGCAATGTTTTTTCTATGTTGTATCTATGCTAACAAGTCAGGGGTTATCCGTGAGACATTGCAAAAGATGAAGGCTGATTACTTAATCCGAGGCATTGGCAGTGGCACCAATGAATCAGGTGCCAAATCTTAGTTTCCTTTTGCCCATCTCTCTGTCATTGATAATGCAGATGAGCCAGGACAAGCCAAGCTGCTGCTGCTTATTATTTAAGGTGGGAATTGGTATATAAATGTCAAAGAAGGGTGCCATCTAGGTTCCAATGAAAGTGCTATTGAACTCAGTGGGTTTAATTCTTGATGTGTATTAAGCCAAATGACACAACCAAGACACAAGTAGGTAAAAGGTCATTTTATTATTGGTAGTCAGCAATAAAAACAAAACATTTGGGCTAGAGTGATAGCACAGCACTAGGGCTTTTGCCTTGCACGTGGCTGATCCAGAACATACCTGGTTCAATCCTGGTGTTCCATATGGTTCCCAAAGCCAGAAGCAATGATTTTTGAGTGCAAAGCCAGATGTGCCCCCCCCCAAAAAAAAACATTTACTGTTTTGAAGCATTGCCTATCTGTGCTTGCTGATGTGAGATAATAGATAATATTCAGGGAATTGGTGTATCCAGGATGTAAGGACAATATGATTTGCCACTGGGTAGTTTCATTATTTAACATGTTCATGATGGTATGATTTTCTGTTACATGTTCAGAAAGTGGTAAAGATTATCCTCCCTAGGGCAAAATGATATTGAGTTTTAGGTCACTGAAGATCAGAGCTTCTGACTTTTATAACTAGTTGAATATGGGGGTTAACTTCCCAATTTTTTTTGATGCATGAGTACTTCTTTGTGTCTATGGGAGAAATCACCTTTCATATTTCATAAACTCAATCAGTATCATGTTAACCCAAATCACCAAAATGTCTTGACCCCCCAGAATCTACCTAGGAGCCCCCATGGTTATAAAATGGGACTATATTACACTGTGAAGCTTAAAAGACCATATGCAGTTCTGGGAATCAAACTTGGATCAGCTAAATGTAAGGCAAGTACATCTTACCTTTTGTACTATGTCACTGGCAAGTTTTGATGCTTTTGACCAATTTAATTGCTTTTGTTATTCATGTTTTTTAATAATATCTTTATTTAAGCACATTGATTACAGACATGATTGTAGTTGGGTTTCAGTCAAATAAAGAACACCACCCTTTACCAGTGCAACATTCCCATCACTGATGCCCCCTTCCCCTGCCTGTATTCGAGACAAGCTTTCTTCTTCTCCCACTTAATGACATTGTTATGATAGTTGTAGTGCAGTTATTTCTCTAACTGAAGTCACCATTCTTTGTGGTGAGCTTTATATCATGAGCAATTCCTTTGGGCCCTCATCTCTATTGTCTTTTTAAAAGTAATGCCTTTAATTGTACTTAAAATCTATAGATGAAGACTGGAGAGATAGCATGGAAGTAGGGTGTTTGCCTTTCATGAAGAAGGACAGTGGTTTGAATCCTGGCATTCCATATGGTCCTCTGGGCCTGCCAGGGGCAATTTCTGAGCATAGAGACAGGAGTAATTCCTAAATGCTGCCAGCTGTGACCCCCCCAAAAGGAAACAAAAAAAACAAAAACAAAATAATATAAAATAAAATGTATAGATGAGTGAGACTATTCTGTGTCTATTTCTCTCCCTCTGACTTATTTCACACAGCATAATAATTCCAAGTACGTCCATGTATAGGAAAATTTCATGACTTCATCTCTCCTGATGGCTGCATAATATTCCATTGTGTATATGTACCATTGTTTCTTTAGCCACTCATCTGTTTAAGGGCATCTTGTTTGTTTTTCAGGGTCTGACTATTGTAAATAGCACTGCAATTAATACAGATATAAGAAAGTCATTTTTGGGGCCCGGGAGATAGCATGGAGGTAAGGTGTTTGCCTTTCATGCAAAAGGACATTGGTTCGAATCCCGTTGCCCCATATGGTCCCCTGTGCCTGCCAGGAGCAATTTCTGAGCATGGGGCCAGAAGTAACCCCTGAGCGTTGCCGGGTGTGGCCCAAAAACAAAACAAAAAAAAGAAGATATTTGGGATAAGTAAGCACAGAAGAAGGGCTTCCTTAAGGCTCCGCACACAGATATAATTCATGATGGTGCTCAGGGAACCATATGAAGTGACATCAGAAATGATGGTCCAGGAGACCTGAGGGAAAAGGTAGCGTATATGTTAAACTTTTAGGAGTTCTGGGAAAAAAATAGTCAAGTCTACAAACAAGCATGTGATGAGGCAAGAACACACTATACAAAATGATATAAATACCATAACTGTTTCCTCTTTTTTGCCTCCATACTTCCCAAAATACATAGGTTTGGTTTAGAAGAGGTAAAAATGCATTTGCAATTTTTTTTGTGAAATCAGTACATGAAGAGTGAATTGAATAGAATAGTCTAACCAGTCTGAAGCTGTTTGAAAGACTGCTCTATTGGAAAGGATATACTTTAAAATGATAGATAGATAGATAGATAGATAGATAGATAGATAGATAGATAGATAGATAGATAGATAGGTAGACAGACAGATATACTTTTATATATAGTGTTTCTTTTTCTTAGTTGGAAAAGGAAAATCAATGTCCACTGAACCTAGATACAGGGATCTAAAGGAAAAAAATGATGGTTGGTGACATATAATAGACTCAGAAAATGACCTAAAAAAACTATAGTTAGACTTTTTAAAAAGTTATGTCACTTAAAGGTAGATTTGCCCTAGGAGAACTCCACACACAGGCCAAGAAGAGCTTGTGCTCAGAAAGGACTGAGAGTTCCAGAGTTTCAGAAAGCAAGTTTTCACCTAAAACAGACTTCTAGACTCAAAGAATTTCTACCTAATAAGTGAAGTAATTTACTGGCAGAAAGCCAGTGTGAAAATGGAGACATGATGCTATTTCCCAAATGCTAATTATATCCAACAACAACAAAAAATACAGATAAAAGCAAGAAAAAAATGCCTGAAATCACAAAATAATTTAGTGGCCACAAAATCCTCTCAAGAGATTGGAATACATGATTTGGAGGCAGTCAAGGCCTTAACACTCAGCAAACAGAATCCCTTGATCACCACTAAAGCAACACTGAGCACGAACCTAAGAGTAACTCCTAAGCACTGGGCTTGGTCTGACTCCAAAATTTAAAAGAAATAAAGAAAATAATTTAATAGGTTTCATCCCTACCAAGCATAAATAATGAATTATCAAAGACTTTACAGAAAGCTATCTACATAGAACTAAACAAAAGGTATGGGGCCAGAGAGATAGCATGGAGGTAAGGCATTTGCCTTTCACGTAGGTCATCGGTTAGAATCCCGGCATCCCAAATGGTCACC
>PVKC010046559.1:0-11209 GCA_004027635.1 Crocidura indochinensis
CTGGCAGCTTCAGAGTGCAATGATTTCTGGGTTCGCTTCCCAGGGCTCTGTTCTCAAGGGAGAGTTCCAAGAAATCAGGACAGACAGAAGCAGGAAGAGATCCCCAGTCCTCAGTGTTCTTCTGGGGCCACAATGAATGCATTTATATTTAGTTGCATAATGTTACATGTTGTATGTTGTGTAAACCTTGGTTTATACTGTTGTTAAATATGAACAAAACTGCAGGTTAATTAACTTTTTCACTGCTTAAGGACTGCTGCATTGTAAAAATGATAACAAAAATTAACATTTACTTTACTTTTTTGTTAATTTACAAAAAAAAAAAAGAAGTCGCAGAAGTGATCAAAAAGTCTTAAATGAAAGCTCTAGATGTGGTGAGAAGAGTGCATTGACCTGATTGCTCATAATATATGGTATGTCTGCAATAAACCCTTAAAGTTGCAGAGTGCAAAATTTCTTAAAGTGACCTAGTCATTAAGGAGGTGGAACACTGCAGATGTTAAGTGGTTAATGGCACCTGCACCACTGTGAACCTGAGGTAAAAGTTGAATTTCACCAATCAGACTGCATTGCTGTCTGATTGGTGAAACTTTGCATTGCAGCCTGTATGTCTCTGTGTGGGCAAAGTTATTGCTGGCATATTGCTTTTTGTTGTGCTTTATTTATATTATATAGAATTAATATTATAATATATATTCTATATAATATATAACATATAAATATATGTAAATATATAAATCATATAATATATTTATATATAATTATATAATATAAGTATATATTATATCATGCAATTATATGTTAGTGTAATATATAATTATATATTATAATATATATTATAATTAGCTGTTTAATTAATATTAGTAAAATACCTATGTATAGGTATTTTACTAATATTAATTTGGAATCTCTAGAAAACAATGATGTCAAAAAATAAAAATTTGACTTGGAGTGTAGGATATTCAAAAAAAGTAAACTTTTGATTACTTTTCATGCAGTATAAGGAAAAAGCCATGTGTTTTATATGCTAGAAAATAGTGTCCGTGTTCAAAGAATATGATTTGTGTTGATACTATGAAACTCAACATAAAGATAAATGTGATGGTTTGGTAAGAGAAGTGAGAAATAAAATATTAAAACTGAAAACTACATTGACAACTCAGCAAAATGCTTTTGTGAAGCAGAAGCAGTTCAATATTTCATCAATGTGAGCAAGTTTTCAAGTTGCCAAACTAATAGCAGGCACTGGCAGACCATTCATGGAGTGAGAATTCATTGAAGAATGTCTTCTTTCTTTTGCCAAAGAGATGTGACCTGAGAAGACTAATTTATTTAGTACAGTGAATCTTTCAGGACCTAGAGTTACATGGAAGAGTGAAGATAAGGGAGATGATTTGCATCAGCACTTGAAAAACTCCACCAAAAAACTTACCTATATATTTTTCCTTGGCACTTGACGAAATCAATGATGTTCATGATTCTGAACAACTTCTAATTTTTATTTGTGGGACAAATGATTATTCTGAAGTCACAGAAGAGCTTGCTGCACTGCAAAGTATCAAAGGAATAAATACAGGCAAGGATATCTATGAAAAGGTTTGCCAAACTGTAAATGACTTGGAGCTGGACTGGGTTTAACTAGCCAGCGTGACAACTGCTGGTGCTCCTAGCATAGTGAGGTCTCAGAAAGGAGTAATTACTCGCATTAACCAAGAGATAGACAAAAAACCATTCTCACCCAATAGACATACACTGCCTCACCCATCAATAAGCACTCACTATGTTGTAAATCACTGAAATGGGACTCTGTATTGAAAACATCTTATGTTGACTTCGTTAGAGCTCATGCACTAATGCATGCTCTAATTTCAGGAATTTTTGTCTGAGCTAAATGTAGACTATGAAGATGTTCCATATCAGTCTGTTGGCTGAGTTCAAGGAGAGTTTTGAAATGTTTCTATGCATTACTTCCACAAATTACAACTTTTCTGCTTTCAAAAAAAAGAAGTACCAGAGCTCAATGATGCAGAATGAAAATGGCACCATGCCATTCTGACAAATTGAACAGAGCTACTCAATAATTTTACTGTGCAACTTCAAGGAAAGGGGAAGCTCATCTGTGAAATGCAATAACATGTCAAATTATTTGAAGTAAAATTAGTCCTCCTCATCAAACAAGTGAAGGAGGAAAACTTCTGTGATCTCCCCACTCAATATCTGTTAGTGGAAAAACCATTGGTTGCATTCCCAAACAAAACATATGTGGATTCACTGGAAATATTGCAAAAAGAATTCCAAATTAGATTTAAAGAGCTTCATCTCCATGAACAGGACACACAGCTTTTCCATAAGCCATTTTTCTATTGACATTGAAAATGCGGATATAATTTACCAAATGGAACTGACAGGACTTCAGAATTATCTCTCTGAAAGATGCATTTAAGTCAAGCAGCCTTCTTAATTTTTATGCATCTATCCCCTCTGAGACATATCCTCATCTCAGGAACAATGCACTCAAAATGGCAAAAATCTTTGGCAGCACTTATGTCTGTGAACATACTTTTTCTAGAATGAAACATTTGAAATTTCCCATCAGATCAAGACTAATGGATGCACACTTATATCATTTGTTATGACTAGCAGTGACAAATACAGAACTGGACATTGACCATCGGTTCGAATCCCGGTGCCCCATATGGTCCCCCGTGCCTGCCAGGAGCAATTTCTGAGCATGGAGCTAGGAGTAATCCCTGAGCACTGCCGGGTGTGACCCAAAAACTAAAAAATTGAGGACTCCTGCTATAGACACTTATTACAGTGCTAATGATATACAATTAAAATTGTATATATCTGTAGAAATGTTCTTATGATTTGGTTTAGAAAAGTTTATGGAAAAGGAACTTGGATGCTCTAGGCTTATGCTAAGTGTAAGAATGTATAAGAGCTTGTTTTCAAATTTTTATCTGCAGAAAGGTTATAATATTTATGTTCAGAAAAGTCTATGAGAATATTTTGTGATATATATAAGACAAGGATATAGAAAAAGCTGATTGTTTTGAAAATGATGTATGCACAATCTAATTTATGATGCTTTTTTATTTTAATAAGGAAGCATCACCCTTCTAAACTCAAACATTCAATGCTTAGTATAGTACATCAAAAGTATATCTTTTTCTTTACAGTAAGTTCTCTGAAAACATTATAATATAATTACAGGATACACAGAAAATTAAATATATCAGCATGATGCAACTATTCAGTACTTCATACAGTGCATTATTTATAAAACACCACAAGGACACAATTCTTATAAATTAACATGGGTTGTTGTTCTCAGGTTTGTGCTATTTAGACCTGTTAGTAATAGTGGTCATCAACTTTTTTTTAAGGTTTGGAGTCAAAGGAGCACTGTAAAAATAACATTAGTGTGGCAATTACCGTTTGCATGGGCCCACCAAAGTATGGGGGTCATGGAAAGGAAAAATGTTGGCCTAGGTACAAGGAGACCCTACTCCAAAAGTTTCCTGACAGAAGACCATTTCTAGGCACCAGGCCAACCAGTTTGTCCAATCCTGGTCATTGTCTGCAGTGCCCATACAGTTATACCTTTCACAGTCTCTGTTGTTGATCTCATGCCTCTGCATTAAAGGTCCTGGGGTCTGTACATCCCACGTTGAAGTCAGGATGGTGCAGTGCGGCATCTAATTTCATCTCACAATTAATGGGCAATGTAGAAAGCCCTGTTGTTATTTAAATCTTCTGTGTTAGGGGAAGACTCTTTTGAGTAAGTTGATGTCAGAGCAGTAGTAAAGTCTTCCCTGGTAGAGGATTGCTTCCAGGTGATGTCATAAACAACATTGAATATTTCATAGATGGCTTCCCTGGGAAAATGCCCAAACCTCTGAGGACTGTGCCAGGTCATCATGTCAATGTTCAGGGTTTGTAAGATTCCATTGCACCACAAGATTAGTGTGTTCCCATCTCTATCAGATAAGAACTTATTTATATGTATAGTTTTTTCCATTTTAATGTGCCCATGCAAACAAGGAATAATGCCACCTGGCATTATCAGCGCATAAGGGGGCTGCAAGAACAAGTCCAATAATCCCCATGACCTGGTTCAAACATAAGCATTAAACTGAGGGACTCTTTCACCAAAATTTCTTATTGAACAGTTCCCAACAAAATTGGTGCCTATGGGGATGCTAGAACAAGTTCAATAATCTAATTGATTTGGTTCTTATATATACGTTAAATGGAGGGACACTTCAAAAACTTCCTTATTTAACAATGAGCCAGGTCTTTATAATAATGTTCAGGGTATAAAGTCCTCCTGCATTACAAGATTTGTGTGTTCCCATCTCTATAAGATAAGAACGTGTTTGAATGTAATTTCCCCCTTTAATGTGCCTATGCAAAGGAAGAACAGTATCACGTGGCGAAATTGGTGCTTATGGGAATATTTGAACGAGTCCAACAATCGAATTGACTTGGTTCTTATATAAATGTTAAATGGAAGGACACTTCTACTAATTTCCTTATTTAACAAATAACAAAGGAATAAAGAGTAGGGAAAATAAACAATCTAATGAAAGAAAGTGAACTCAATAGTCACCGTATGTGGGAACAAATCAGAAACCTAGTATGGTAGCAAACACAGTTACACAGTGAAGAAAGGAAGAGGTCAAGAAGACGCTGAGAGTGAACAAGTAGAAAAAGAATACTGGCCTCTTCCCAGCCTGAGAGTCCATCCTCTCATTTTTATTTTGAATATATATGATACTCCCATGCAAAATGGTCTCCTCCCAGACTGAGAGTCCATCCTCCCATTTTTATTTTGAATATATACAGTACGCTCAGAGGCTAGCGCCCCACACAGTTTTTGAAATGGAGGCCTATAAGAAACAAAATACCAGTGAATGTCGGCATACACAAGTGCTGCATCGGTCTGCCCTCCACTCCATGCTTCCCCCCCACCCCCTTAGTGTAGGGAGACAAAAACGGAAAGACTGAGGAGCATGATAGAGTCCTCCTGGGCCGGCAACCAGGGAAGACCTGGAATAAAGGGGAAAATAAGGGAACAGCTGGAGTCCTGCCAAACCTCCCAGCACCCCCCAAGCTAGGGAGAATGCCATCCGGTATGGGGTGTCTCCTAACCACAATACCTGGGTAGAGCTGGTCCCCAGGATCAAGGCACCGGAAGCCAGCTATCTGCCCGGCCCCTCCCTTTGTTCCTCCTCCCTAGTGTAGGGGGGAGGGGAAAGCCTGGAGATCCATAATGGAGTCCACCTGAACCCACAGCAGGTCACCTGAGTTGGCACTCAGGCCAGGGCTAGAGTCCAGGGGGAAATAGGGGAATGGTTGGAGGCCTGCCAGGCCTCCCAGCACCCCCCAAGCTAGGGAGAATGCCATCCAGCATGGGGTGTCCTCTAACTCCAACACCTGGGTAAAACTGGCCTCCTATAATGCTTTTTTACAGTCAAGTCTACTCTCACCAGCAGTGATTCCTGGGAATTAGAATATTTCCTCATCACCTTACTTGCTGCTAAAGGAACTTTTTTATTTCCCCAAGTTTTCATGTTCCTATGCAAATTAACAGCTACTCTGGCAATTTTTTGTACATCTGGTGGCAAGAGAAGAAAATTAATATAGCCCTTCTGTAAAATTTGTTTTTGACAGAAAGGATGAATTATTAGATCACAGCCCACTTTTACCCAGAACTAAGGCATTTCTGCACCTTCTTCTTTCATTTCTCAAAGCTTTTTGACTTATAAAAGTCCACCTGGATTTCACTCAACTCTTCCCCTACCGGTTGCATTTGTACTGGTAGAATAAAATAAGTTTTGGTTTGGCTTGTTGCATGGTGTGGACTCATGGGGCAAAAAGCAAACCAACTCCATGATTCTCTCCTTACTGGCTTGGTTTATTCATTTTTTTGCGGCTACCCTGCTTTAGACTGTTAATCTGGGGTTGGGAATATGGCAATATGTGTTGATGTCACATCCCACCTTAAAACTTTTCAAAAAGTTAAAATTGTGCTCTTGAGTTCTTCCTTGAGGATGGGGTTAGATGGTTAGAGGAAGGTGTGTGTTGTATGTTATTTTCCTCTCTTTAAGCACATAAGGTGGCCAGAGGAATTTTTTGAACTTGCTATTAATTTCCAGTCTTTTGTTCCCACACTTTAGAATATTTGAGGACATGGACTATATTTATGCCAGAAAAAGGCAAATATTTTTTTTTACTGAGAAAAGGTAAACAAATTTCTTCAAAAAGAAGAAAATGTGCATGAGAATAGATTCTCATGTATTTGCATGTAGAATAAATCCTACAACTACTCTGGAGATAAACATATATGTATCTTCTTTGCAATATAGTTCCAATCCAAATTTAATGATTTCACTCTACTCATTTTTCTTTTCCAATTGCTTTGAATTTTATTAAACTTATGCTTCTCTACTTTGTTAAAGGTGGAAGCTTAGGTAATTGATTCAATACTTTCTTCTTTTGCATCCAATATGGTCCCCCAAGCCTGCCGGAGCAATTTCTTAGTGCAGAACCAGGTCTAACTCCTGAGCACTGCTGGTGTGACCTAAAAGCCATAATAATAATGATATAATAATAATTTTGAGGGAGCAGAGCAATAGCACAACAGGTAGGGAATTCACCTTGCCTGTGGCCGACTGAGGTTTGATCCTCAGCACACATATGGTCCCTGAGCTTGCCAGGAATGATTTCTGAATGCAGACACAAGACACCACCAGGTATGGCTCAAACACAAACACAGAAATTGAATTTTTACACCATTTTAACTGTTGATGAATTCAAAGATCAAAAGAGTCTATTGAGATCCGACGCACCTGCTTTACTTCTCCCAAATCAGTGACTGCTATATCTGGAGGATCATCTATTTAAATTTTATTTGGTTTCACTGAAGTTATGTACTCTATTTTTATTGACAGACTTTTTGGTTGTCTTGTCAGTATCAAGCTTTTCTAAGGAAAAGTCAAGTTTTAGATACATACAGATTTTTTATTTCTTTCATGCAGTGTTACTGGAATATTTTGATTATAGTTTCCATTAAATCAATACTATTTTTTTATACTTAATCAATTTAGTCACAGAAATTTTTCCATTATTTAGTAAATATATAATATGTTTCCTATGTGCAAGATGGATGGGAAACTATTACTGTCTCAAGAGTTTAACAAAGACATGCATGATAAGATCTGGAGTAATAGTACAGTGGTTAGAGCACTGGCCCTGAAAGTGACTGACCTTTGTTTATTATGCAGCATCTTAATAAGTCTCTGAGCCATGCTATGAATTACCCTTGAATTCAAGAGCACAGAACCAGTACTATTCCCTGAGCATAGCTGAGTGCATTCCCCAAGAAAACACAAAAGAGAAAGATATGACAATAACTATTAATGATATTTCTCCTGATCTTCTTCTTTTTCCTCTTTGCTTTTGTTTTAGAGCCATAAATTGTGATTCCAGTGAGATATGCTTATCTTGGTGCTTGAGGGAGCAAAAAGTGTTATGTCTAGCATGGTCCTGGTGTTCATGCAATGCTAGGATCTAACATGCAAAACATGAATCCAACCATTTGAGCTATATTCCTAGTTGAAGTTTACACACTATTTTTGGTATAGAAACCAAACAGCCTTTTTTATTTTTAAATTTCTGAAATGCAGCAAAGCTTCCTCAAATGTATTCATTACAAAGGTGAAAGAAAAATTTTGGTGCCATAGTATTGATATTTCAATGAATCTACTGGGATCAGTAGATTTTCGTTCCACCAAAATTCTATTGCTTTGATTTTTTTTTACATTACTCATCTTTGTCTTTTTTGTCTGTGAGGATATTTCATTATACAAGAATAATCTTTCTTGGTTACTTTCTACATATAAAGAAGGAACAATCATGAAAAACTATCTAATCTTTAATCCCTATGGCTTTCTCTGCAGTAGAGAAAATGTATTAATATGCTCTAGTTACAGAGAATTGCCTCAGTTTGAATAAAAACAGAATCTGTTTTTACATAGATTACATGACTTTTTTTTTTTGGCTTTTTTGGGCCACACCCAGTGATGCTCAGGGGTTACTCCTGGCTATTCGCTCAGAAGTCGCTCCTGGCAGGCATGGGAAACTGGGGGAATCCAACCGCGATCCGTCCTAGGTTAGCGCAGGCACCTTACCTCCAGCGCCACTGCCGGGCCCCAGATTACATGACTTTTAAGACATCTCTTTCTCTTCACTTTTTCTCTCCCATGTACAGTGCCTCCAACTAAACTATCATACACAGTAGCTTAATCATGAATATGTATTATTTGCTTAGTGTGATGCACAGGTGCTTACATCTCTTCTTTGCTGCTATTCTTTGGAATAGTCAAAGTTAAAACAAGCTCTGCAAATGTATTAATTACGCATCATGTGACTGGTATTAGGTGAGATACACAGATGTATGTCTTCTTCTTTATCACAGAGTGTAATGAAGCAGGGAAGACAGAGAATCATGTGCTTAATTATGCAACAAGCAGAGTTAATTGCTATTGGATAAGGAGCAGAGAGAAGAAAGTAAGTGATCTACTCTCCCTTTGAAAAGGTTTCAAAATCTTTTTTTTTCAAATTTCATCTTATTAGAGTTGGAAACTAAGCAGTTTCCAAAATGCTACTATGCTTTGCTTAGTTTCTTCTAGAAAAATGATGTGGCAAGGACTTTGCAGTTCTCATACATCTTGGCTGGCTCAGCACGAAGGATTCTCAAATGGTCCTCATGGGCACGTGCCCAGTAATGAGCTTAGAGATCTGAGCCAAGTTGTTATAACAGTTGCTTCACACTGTCTTCTATGTAATAATTAGAAGCTTTGCTTTGCTCTTTGTGGCATGGCCACGTCTTGTGATCAAATAAGTATGCTGGGCTTTTCTAAGGGATTTGAAATGGGATGGAAACAAATAATTATAGGCAAAAATGTATTTGTTCACCTAGAGCTTATGTTTTTTCACTTCCCCCTCTATTCTTTGCACTTAAATTCATTTTTTTATCTCTATAAAAGAAAATTTAAAATAAAAAATACCCTAAAGAAGCATCAGAAATAATGAATAAAGTAAAGTGAAATGATATATGTATTTCGTCTATAAGCCTTTTTAAAAATTTACATTTGGGTCAATTAATTTAAATTTGGGTAAATGCAAGGTAAAATGATCACAGTACATCTCTGTAGTTAATCTTATTGAACTCAATTTCCTTTAAAGAACTATTATTAATAAAATCACAATAAAGAAGTTGAATTCTGGGAGGAATTTATTGTGAGAAGTCACAGACTTTATTCCTCTGCTTTAATTAGTCTATATTAAAACTGCTTTCTAGTGTTTCAAATGACTATAACAATGCTTGTCTAGTTTTGGGTAGGGCTGTAAACCATGTATTCTCTTCTGTACTGTTAGTAAATATAAACAATATTTTATCTAGGTAACATGCTAAATATGTTGGCTCTTCTTACATGTATATTCAAACAAACTTCTGTTCCAGATTTTGCTTACTGCTCCCAAGTGTTGGCAGTTGTGTGAAGCATATGGGAAAACATAATAGTAATAAATAGAGAATGAACATGTGGTTCGCACAATCTGCGTGCCCAAGATGACCTGAGGAGAATTGAAAAAAATACACTCTGACCTTATTTTTGCATACATACACAATTCTTTTTCCTTCTGCTTCCAGTGGCAGAATGATGATTCCAGGAACAGTTGCCAAGGCTTCAGATTTCTTTAGAGTAGGAAATAGATATAATGTTATGGGAAAGCTTCAATCTTAACTCTGTCCAACAGAAACATAATATAAATCACATCTGTATAATTAAAAGCATAGAGAACTCTAAGAAACATAAAAAGAAATAGAATAAATGATTTTAATATTTTTTGACCTTATATATTCAAAATATCCTGAGAATTATGTTATACATAAAATTATTAAATATATATTTTATCTTCTTTTATTGTTTGCTATCTTTGAAATTTGATGAGGAAGCTACTTTCCAGTACTGTGCTGAAAGTATGAAGAATTTAGGAATTTACTTGGTCTAATGAGCTTTTTTAAAATCAGGATGAAGAATGAAAATGAATGGATGACAGCAGTAGATGATAGTAAATGTGCAGTTGCTCTTTGGTTTCATTTTTTTCATGGAAAGGAAACTGTCATAGCTGTTTTTAGTTACCTAAAATCTTTCTGGTCTTTTCAATTCTAGTTTCTATTCATCTATTTCTTTGGCAAAGTCAATACGATTGGAATTTGCTTAATTTGTGTCAAAAATTTTACAAAGTTTGTGCATATACTGCATCCCTATACCACCATTGTGCTTAACTCGTTGGTAAATTTACTCAGCTCCACTTCCTCAATGTGATTCTGACCCCTACCTCTGTTACTTTCTGTCCAACTATTGTTATTTTTTCCCTTGGTACTTTTTCTTCCCTTTTCTTTTCATTTCTATGATCTAGGGTAATCTCTATGATCTAGGGTAATCTAGATATCAATATCATATTAAAATATCATTAACAATATGGTATAAACAAAATACAAGAATTAAAAATATATTAATAATAATATTAACCAATATGATATTCTAGCATAATGCAAAGGGAGAACAAGTTCACAATAAAAGTAATATTTTAATATTCATATGTACAGGAATCTGTGCTCTAGAAGCTATATGAACTAATCAACTGATATTTTACCCATATATAGAGAGATTGTGACTAGGATAGCTCCCAGAAAATATTGACATGGTTAATTCAAATAATAGAAGTAACACCATTAATGGCAATAAACGTTTATGAGATAATAAGCTGCTTTTAATAGTGTTTAAAAAATCAAAGCAGTAATTTCCTTATCTTGCTTTAGTGAGTATCTAAATTAATAAATTTATTTTAAAATTTCACAAAAATATTTTGTATTTAAAATTTAAATATACTAAAAACATAGACCCAGTCACTTATAGATTAAAGTAAAGATTCACTAATACGTTATTCTGAAGAACATTCAAGAGTATGGACAACATGGTAGTTGGAGAAATTATTCAGTGGGTAGGGTTTTTCTTCTTTTTTTCTTTTTTCTTTTTGTTTTTGGGCCACACCCGGTGACGTTCAGGAGTTACTCCTGGCTATGCGCTCAGGAGTCACTCCTGGCTTGGGGGACCATATGGGACACGGGGGG
>PVKC010046560.1:0-11185 GCA_004027635.1 Crocidura indochinensis
AAAAAAAATCTGTCTGGCTTCAAAGTATTTTTCATTCTGCAATGATCCTACTTTATGGAGATTTTCACCTACAGAGGAATGATTTTTGATAAAAAAATATCTTTGCCTTCTCCATCTAGTCCTGTGGAAGGAAAAGGATATTCCGTGGCCAAACTGTTGATTAGATCTGGGTCATGGTCAAAGTTGCCATGTAGACTGCAAGCGAGGCCTTACTTATGTTGTATTAACAGTTTCCTGCCTCAGCTTCCCCAACTACAACATAAAGAGGACAAGAGTGTGATTGGGAAGAATTAATGAAGACAAGCAATATCCAAGGATTCCAACTACACCCACCCACCCCAGTTATCCTTCAACTAAGATTCCAAATTGACTCCGGGTGGAGTCCATCTGGGAGTTGTTTGCAAGGGGCTATTCAATTTGCATTTCTAATTACCTGCCTGACCAGTCCTCCGAGGACCTGCTCGGTGATGGATGTGATATCACTTAGAAATGTCTTTGAGTTCTTCAGAAGAAAGGGTTTTCTGTCCAATCCAGCTGGTGGTGTTACGGTGAGAGGAATCTAAAAGCCAAACTCCACTGATATGCTCACAGGGAGTTGAAAGGGGGATTATCTTTTAAGACTTGAGAATGTTGATGTTTGCAAATATTTTCTTGCAGCCTCTCCTAATACTGCAAATTGACTGCAGAGATAATGGGCAAAGGATGACATCATACAAAACTGCAGTCTTTTAAGTGCCAGAGCTTGGAGGAACCACTTAAAGTAATTAGGAAATCCTTAAACAAGTGTTTGCAAAGTATTGGCTAACCCCTAACGTTGCCTTTTTTTTTTTTCCTCCTGGCACCCAACTCTAAAAATCTGACCTTGAATAATTATCTACCCACTGGCTTTCAGCACTGGAGTAGCAAGACTCTCTGACTGCTGCTGTGTGGTGGGGTGTGAAAGGCTGCCCTGGATGTGAGTGAGAGCTAACTAGTAACTGTGAGTAGCTTACAGATGAGCCCTGCAAAGTGCAGGTGCATGAAGTAGGTCTTGCTAAATGCTCCAGAATAAAGGATCAATTTCCTTTCCTCTTGCCTCCATTTCTAAAATGGCTTTCCCATTTGCTGGAAAGCCCAGGAACATCTTTCTGTTTAAACTGGTCTAGTGTCCACTAGCATGTCCACCTCCAGGAGACTTGGCTTTTGCTGGGGGTGAGGGGTTGGTGCCTTTTGGAGAGGTAGGAGAATGATTGGAAATGTTGTCTTTGTTTGGTTCAGGGAGCCACTCTTGGCTATGATCACTCTGACTTTACACTAAGAGGTCAATGCATGGAAATCCTGAAGTTTTATTTTTATGCATTTTTACCCCTGGGAAGTATTCAAGTGACCTTATGTGCACATTACTGGGGACAGAATCCAGATCAGCTACATGTAAGGCAAGTGCCTTATCCCCTGTACTATTTCTTCAGCTAAGAAATGGCATCTTTTGAAGCACGGGTTTGTGGTAAAACTGAGTAAGCAGGGGGAAACTAAGCCTGGGGCTGATGTTTAATCTTTTATTATCTAGATCAATATACGGTGACTTCTGTAAATCAATTTTCTTGCAGAATGGAACAGCAGAGAAGATAGATGATAAATAGATAAATAGAGAGAAAAATGGTGTTTTTCTATTTATAAAAGTACTACATTTCCCTTGTAGGAAAGTTAAAAGATATTAAAAAGTTTTTGGTCAAGGGGAAAATATCTCTGATCTGACCTCCCCATGGGGACCTTGGGTTTTATTTTTATGCATTATTACCCAGTTGATGTGATGGTAGGTAGATAATTCCATATCCAGGGATGTCCATGCCAGTCTTTGATAGGTATCTTCATACTTCCGCTTTGGCTAAAAGCTTCATCCATTGATACTATACTGTGGGTTTTTCATAATATACAGAAGCATTTCCCCACTCTGGGGCATTCTGGTGGGTTTCCAGATTTGGTGACTACAAGCTTTGCCAGATTGATTGTCTTCCCACTAGCTTCTCTTGCTCTCCACCATGCTCAGGAATTTCCCCATCACTCATTTCAGTGGGTGATAATTACATCTGCCTCCATTAGTTTAACTTCCAAAATGGTTTTTCCAGATATTTTGAGGGAAAATAAAAACAAAAGCCATATGTTGTATGTGACTAAAGTGAGGATCAAGTTTAACATGATAATTTCTTGATACTGCCTTATATTATTCCTCAGTAAAATAACTCAGGCAGATTGCAGAATATTCTTCTGTTCTCAACTGTTTATTGTGTTGTTTATAGACTAAGTAAATAATGGTGATGAGGACTTAGAATAAACTAACTTCTCTTTTATTTTTTTCTCCTGGAGTATGAAGTATATTCAGAGATAGAGGCTAGGGAAAAGTCAGAGATTATTATAACTCTTGGTAAGGAAATGGAAAATAGAAGATCTACCTGTGATTTGATTGAGATTTGAGGTAGAATAGGATCAGAGAAAAAGGAATCGTTAGATTTCCTTAAGACTTGATTTCCAAGATAGTGTTTTAGGGATAGTCAAGAGAGTAAGTAGGCAAAAAGCAAGAGAAAAATGTCTTCAGTCAAGCAAATGTAAAGCTTCTTTAGGAAACATTGGCTCCTCGGCAAGCTGTATATATCAAGTAGTAATGGATGGAGTCAGAAAGAGAAGCTAGAGTGAGACTAGAAGGTTTTTACATGCTAAAACACTGGAAGATTATCCATGGACAAAAGGGAAACAGCGATTCATGATATTATTTTTTAACTTACTTTTCTATTAAAGCCATTAAGCGGCATGATCAGTTTTGTTATCAAGACCTCTTGGACTGCATTGTGAACAAAGTAATGCAGGGGAGGAGAGAGGTTTTGCCTGAACAAAGATGGAAGATGGTGGAGCCTTGGTTGAAGGCACTGGATACACAGATGTAAAAAGAGCAATTTTTGTAAGAAGAATTGACAAGTCTTGTCAGTATGGGATTGAGTAGGGGCTGGTGGAAGAAGATGGAGCTATCAAGGATGAATTCCAGATATCTATTCTTCATCATTCATTTGCATAGAAAGAAAATAATGAAGGAAGTCAACTTGGAGATGGAAAAGAAATATGTGAATGAAATATTACTATGATTGCTTTGGTGTCTTTTTTGGTTAAGAGTCTGGCTTGCTTCACCTTCTGGGATGACACACCATATAAGGCAGAACCCCCAATAGGTAGTTAACTTATCCTGGGAATTTATAATGATGGAGAATTCAAGTATACTTACAAGCATTATTTTCATTGTATAAAAATCAACAGTTGGAGGACTGGAGAGATAGTACAGCGGGTAAGGCACTTGCCTTGCACCCAGCCCAAACTGGGTCTGAATTCTACGAGAATGACCCCTGATCACAAAGCCAAAAGTAAGCATCCTGAAAACACCTGGTTGTACTCTCCCAAATAACAACAACAGCAACAATAACAATAAAGCAGTTATAGCTCATTTCTTTACATATGTTATAACCTTTAGAGGAAACTTAAAATATTCAACCCACCAAGTTTTTATACCATTTAATTTGATATTAACTAGAAATCCTCAGATCACTCACAATCCCAGATGAAAACATTATTGTGTTTTTTTAACCCAAGATGAGTTCTGTTCTCCACATTGTTCTCCTAGTAATGAAAGGTATACAATTCTTAAGAGCTATTTCAACCAGGTTTCTTAGCCATTTTAATAAGTTCTTTAAAAGAAACACTGTATATTTTTTCAGGAAGTAAACCACAACATTTGTGCCTCTATAAATCATAACAGATTTCCATATTCCCTGTCATAAAGAACCTTTATTTCTCTTAGAAAGGAAAATTAAAGTTGCTGTGCCATGGGATCACTTTCATTATCTTTAGCATACAAATGATCTTTTAAAAAGATTTTCTTCCTCTACATATGTACAGTATCAATGATATAATTTACATTGCATCCTTCATATTAACACTCTGATCCATCATCCCTAACAATGCAGGGTTCTTTGTGTGAGGGGCTGTCGGACAAATGTTTTAGCTTGTGAGAAGAAAATTGTTAGCATTTGAATAGAGAATGGTACAGGAAGGATTAATAGCCTACTTTGATGGATTAGAATGTAGGGAAATTGCTCAATATTAATATGAAAATGTTTGTGAATTGGTTGCAAGGGGCTGTCAATGGAAAATGATTATGTCTCCAAGGCCTTATCAGTTGAGACTTGACTCCAAGTAAAGACTTTTTACACAAAAGACTGATGAGAGGTGTAGAGGCTGACGGCTCCAGAGCTGTCCCAGTCTAGCCCTTTCACACATTTTCCTATCCCTGTGAATACCCTTCCTATAATGTACCTCTTTGTATTAACATATCTGAAAGTGGATTTATAATGGAAGAAAAGGGAAAGTCATGGGATTATGATATCTATAGTTTAGGCTTTTCATCTTGAAAACCCAATCAGAAGCTAGCAGGACCATGTTGCCTCTACCACAAAGCTCCCTGGAATGGAAAATTTTGTCTGTGGCTCATGAGTTCCAAGGTAGTCATTTGCAAGAATGGCTAACTGCTCCCACACAATGATCTAAACCTGGCTGTTTAATGATGGGGTCTGCAACTTCCAGGCCTGAATGGAATGGTGGCAGAGAGGTGTTTGGGATAGTAAAATGTTAGACTTACAAAACTTCACTTGAGGGTTTTAAAAATACTCCAGGCACTTTTACCTTTGAAAATAGATTTTGTATGAAAGTTCAATTTCACAACAAAATGGAGCCACACAAAGGTTTATGACTTCTTTGAGAAGGCCTAGTAATAACTGGCTCTCCGTCCATTTTCTCTGACTGCCATTGAAACAGAAATGTCAACCTGGGCAGTGGAAATCACTATCTTAACATCAAGTCCCTCTTTCTGCTGGCAAGGTAAGCAGAATATGAAAGTAAGGTAAGTATGAAATATGAAAGTAAGTAAGTAAGTAAGAATATGAAAGTAAGGCAAGGTAAGCCTAGAATATGAAAGTAATGCTATTCTAAATTATGATACCTCAATTAAAATGGATTATGAAAAAAAGATAAATGAAAGATGATCATGTGTTACATGAGAATATTATTATCCTAATTAAAACAGATACCTACAATGATAAATAATAAATTATTTTCCCCTTAGAACAGGGGTCTTAAACTCGCGGCCCACTGGCCTTTTGCGGCTCTCTGTACAACATTTTGTGGCCCGCGACCGGCCTTCAAATATCGCAGTATTTGTGATTATTTGCTTACCGAATAATAGCAATAAAAATCGCATTAGTAAGAAAAAGATCGCATTAAACATTCGCATATCCCGAGCAGTTCCATTCGGGGTATGCAAATGTTTAATGCGATTTTTGCGATTTTTTTCTTATTAATGCGATTTTTTATTGCGAATATTCGGTAAGCGAATAATCGCGAATACTTTGCGCCTAGTGCAGACGTCATTTTCACTGCTCCTGCCCACTGTCCCTTTTTTTTTTGGTGAAATCCCTTATGTGGCCCTGCCTCACCCCGACTTTGCCTCCTGTGGCCCCCAGGTAAATTGAGTTTGAGACCCTTGCCTTAGAAGGTGATATTCTGTGTTAATTGACACCGTTTTTTAAAGTGATTTTAGAGAAACACAATCTCCATGTTTGAACTAGGCCAGTTCTATAGACTCACTCTTTTCTCGATCAAGTTGTAAACCTAGTCATGAAAGATTATAGCTACACAAGCACAAAGCTGGCCATCTCAGGAGAGAGTGGGTCAAGCTCCCACCCTGCCAAAGCCAGAGCTGCTGCCTCCATCAGCCAGAATCACCATTTCCCCAATGGGCTGCCTCATCACTGACATTTTATGATTCTCAGCAGGGATAACCAATCTGACTTCACTTCAGGTATGCCAGTTCTTGGGCTGATATCACCAGGATTTTTTATGGATCGAGTCCAAGCACCCTTCCCCATATCTCCCTTCTTCTCGGAAAGCCTGACAGTTGTAATCACACCCACAAATGCAGTCATCAGGTTCAAACCAGGCCTTCTTCCAGAACACCCTGCAGCTGAGTATATCCCCTGCAATTCTTAGTATCTTAGCTTTGAATTTCTGGACAGCTTCATTTGTTTGATGCTGTCATCCCTAAAGAAACACCCCAATTTAACCAGACTGGATATATAACAAGAGTTTACTAAACCTTCTGCCATTGTATTAATGATTACATTGGTGATACAATACTCTTCACAAATGAGTTTGCTACTGTACTTTTTGTTGTTCTTTTCTTTTTTTCTCTTCCATTTTATTTTTTTTTCTTTAAATTTTTTCAATAACTTTGCTTTCCCTTATTTGCAAACAAACACATTATAATCAACTATGTCAACTATGTTTTGTATTTTCTTTACATAAAATTAATTTGAAAAAAGAAAAAACATGATTTTAGCAATATCATGACTTGATGCTAGTCATTTGCCTGACATTGAATGCTTTAGTAGCACAGAAACTGCCATGAATCACATAAAATTCCCATTCTCCAGATGCAGAAACTGAGGTTGTGGATACTAAACCTTTTGTGTAAAAGTCCATCATCCAAGGCCTGTGAGTCCAGGAGGCTCTGAAGGCAGCGCTGCCAACATTCCTGTATTCCTGACTATGAGGGCCTCTCTACAGGTATCTGCCCACTGCTCAGGGTGACCTGGGCTGAATCAATCTCAGCCTTCACTCATCGACCTTCAAAGGGCTCTGAGATACTGTTTCCTCTTTATTGTTTGTTTGTTTGTTTGTTTTTGTTTTGGGGCCATACCCAGTGATGCTTAGGGGTTACTCCTAGCTATGTGCTCAGAAATCACTCCTGGCTCGGGGGACCAGCCGAAGGATCAAATTGCTGTCTGTCCTAGGCTAGCTCGGGCAAGATAGATGTCTTACCACTTACGCCACCACTCCAGTCCTGATACTGTTTCCTCTTGAAAGGACGTTGGCCAGGCAGCTACTTGCTTAGAAATAGGGTGGTCATAGCAGTGTGTGTCATCTATTCACTCAAGTCCTATTGAAGACTGACATCTTTTCAATTCTTCAGATTGCCCTGCACCTGCCATTATTCACTCACCTGATACCACTGCACAGACCTGAACTAACAAGATTCAAAAGAATTTAGAAGCCTATGAACTCTGCAGTGTTTGTTTTTGCTTTTGTTTTTATTTTTTTGAGTTTTTGGGTCACACCCGGCAGTGCTCAGGGGTTATTCCTAGCTCCATGCTCAGAAATTGCTCCTGGCAAGCACGGGGGACCATACGGGATGCCGGGATTCGAACTGATGACCTTCTGCATGAAAAGCAAACGCCTTACCTCCATGCTATCTCTCCAGCCCCACCCTGCAGTGTTTTAAGTCTGTAGCCTATATAGATGAGAAACCTATACCCAAAGGTTTTAGACGAGAGCAAGATTGCTTTAAAAAATTTATTTATTGATTGATTAATTGATTGATTGTTGGACCACACCCAGAAGTGCTCAGGGGTTACTCCTGGCTCTGCACTCAGAAATCGCCCCTGGCAGGATGGGGGGGGGCATATGGGTGTCAGGATTAAACCGGTTCCCTCCCTGTTTGACCGAATGCAAGGCAAATGCCCTACCGTTGTGCTAGCTCTCTGGCCCCTAGAGCAAAATTTCTTAAATCGTTTCTACCTGTGACTTATAGATAGGTATATACCTGCATATATCATCATATTATATTATAATATATATTTTATTATAATATATAATACACATAGTATATATGTATAATATATAATTATATATACATACACCTGTAGATAGGTATATGAAATAGGTATGCAGGGCCAGGGAGATAGTATAGGAATAAGGCACTTACCTTGCACTATCTGATCCCCAGCACCATATATGGTTCCTTAAGCCCTGCCAGGAATGATCCCTGAGCACAAAACCAGAAATAAGTCCTGAGTGCTGCAATATACAGGCCCCAAATAAAACAAAAACAAAACAAATAAACCAACAAAAAATTAGTATGGAAATAAAAAAGATTCTTGATAATATGTCAAAAATTATTTTGAAACAAATTTAAGATTTTTTATATTTTTCCTTCAGTTCTACAACACACAGCTGAAGGAGCTAGAGACTATGCCTTTATATCACAAATTCCACCTCTTGGACTGCAAAGGACCAAGTTTCACCAACTAAATTCACATCCCCTGAATACTGATGGCTTGCATGGACTTTCAAAGAATTCTGAGAACCCATCAACACATCCTGCCCAAGATTCCTAATTACAAATTTATCTCCAGATCAATTTGTGGGTTCTACAAATATATGAACTTTGTTCATAAGTTTGTCGTTACAAAAAGAGCCCCACTAAGTCTCAGATTAAATTTGTGAACATTCGCAGTCACAGTAACTGCAGAAAGGAAAAGACATTATCTCTGGGTCAACTAGTCTGCATCTAAGCAAGCTGACACTCTGCAAGGCCCGCTGGTGGCAGATGTGTCCCCTGTATGCTCCTAGGAGTGGCAGCTTCATTACTGCTGCTGTCAGTGTGGAACACAACAGGACACACAAGCTAGAAACATCCATTGTCACCTATTCCCTCAAGCTAGAGCCACTGTCAAGGCAAGGGCTGCACCTCTTCATCAGCTGCTGTGTTTTCTGCTCTTAACTCCTCAGGGCTTACTCCTAGCTCAGGAAATCATTCCTGGTGGACTTTGCATTGAACATGGTCAACAGCATGGCCCAAAAACTTAAATCACAAACTCTTGGTTTGTGATGAGGTCTGACCTCTGGCCTGCTTATTGTCCATTGACTCCAGATGATCCCATTTTTTCCTTTCTAAATGAAAATCTTTCTACTCAGAGTTATCCATGTCCCATGACTACATGTATCCATGATTACTGTAATAATCAATAAGGCTCCTCCTTGCATCTCTTCTTCTCATCCACCCCCACCTGCACCCACTCTCAGAAGTTATTTGCTTCTGGGACCTCATTTCCTTGTTTCTGAAGAGTATAAATGAAAAGCTTCGCCTTGATTGTTCGATCTAGATATTATCCTTTAACTTCCTAATTAGAATGTTGTCTCCTGCACCACATGAAACCACATAGGCTCCTGCCATGTCACTCCCAAAAGACTTAAGACACAACCTAGATATACCTTGTTAGCATCATGTCAGGAATATCCATAGTTGAATCATTGATTGTACTCTGATTACATTTCCTTCTTGTGTGACTTTTTGTTTTCCCTGGAGTTGCTAACAACTTTGTTTTCTTTGTAGGTCTCAGAATTCACTACAGCTCTCTGTCAAAACAGTGGCTCTCCCATTAGCCTTTTTAAATACTTCTGATATTTGATCAATCTAGGATTCATCTGGGAGACATTCCTTCTGGACTCTGTTGCACTGCATTGTCCCACACAATATGAAAATGCTGTCTTTTGGTTTTTGATTCTCCTTCAATCTCTGACCATGGACCCCTGTAGCTTCTTTGATGGGATCTCTGTGTCTCTATCTTTTATCTTTTGATAAGGTTCAACAGCTCACCTCCCTTTATGGGTTCATGAGTGATACTATTTTTGAACTTCAAAATTTCTTTTTCCCAACCTCATTTACCAATGTGAAGGTTGCAAGAACCCCCTTTCAAATGTTAGAAAAATTTCTTGCACTTTTTCTTAATGCTCAGACCATTGCTTAGTGCTCACTATGTGGAATCACAACCTAAAAAAGACATTCAGAGCATGGAATACCCATTCCCCTGCTATCTGGCCCTCACCTATTCCCATCCAGTTCGGTTAGAATGAAGGATGGGGCCAAAGAGATAGTATGGAGGTAGAGTGCTTGCCTTGCATGCAAAAGGACAGTGTTTTGATTCCTGGCATCCCATATGATTCCCTGAGCCTGCCAGGAGTGATTTCTGAGTGTTGAGCCAGGAGTAACCCCTCAGCACTGCCAAAACAAAACAAAAACAAACAAACAGACAAGAATGAAGGGCCTTCTGCTTTGGTCAGCACCTGTGTGCTCATTCTGCCTCAGCTCTCCCTATTAGAAGCAGAAAGGCACTGTGTACCTCATACCCAAGGAAACTGAGACTCCCGTGGGCCAGTTTTTATGGTTTAGTCAAAGACAAGGATATCCAGCATGGGGGTATGCCAAGAGCTGAGGAGAATGACCTCAAAAGGTCAGAATTTTATATTTGAAATGCTTCCAATGAGCTGTTTTTATACCCATCTTTGCATTTAGTAGTATAAATGCTTTGTGTTTTGGGGTTAATAAATTTTTGAATGCGATATAAAAGTTCGAAGGAGTTCTACAACATGGTATACATAGTATAGGTAATCTCAAAGTTTAGGGTTCAAGGCTTGGTGATTTTTTTCCCCTCCTCAGTTGGCTAATCTATCATAAGAAGCAAATTTCTCTAATTAGGCTTCACATTATTTCCCCCAAAAATCTAACAGGCATTGGTCAATATTTTATGTAAAAATGTTTTGATAACTGAACTGGGTTGAGAGGGAAGGAAAGAAGTTAGTGCCTGAAGATAAAGAGCGAGTACAACAGGTAGGGTTCTTGTCTTCCACGAGGCTGACCCTGCTTCAGTGCCTTGAATCTCCTATGATCTCCCCCAATAGTAGTACCTAAGTGTAGAGCTAGGATTAAACCCTAAGAAGTACAGGATGTGCCCCCAAGAAAAACAAACAAAAAAGATTTGTGTCCATATCTCTAGAGGAAACCTTTAAATTTTCATACTTGCTGATCTTTTTTCATATTTCCCAGGGTGTTAGAAAATCAGTATGACTGATGGTAGAAAGTGGGGAAAGAAAAACCCCAACATTAAACTTCAACATTCATTAGGACAGAAATGCTATTTTTCATTCCTGTGTAGAGGATACAACAAATACAAAGACATTGTGACTCTCACAAGAAACTCAATATTCTACTTTCTCAGCTAAGAGCTAGTTAGCTTGTAAAAGTCCCTGGATTAAACAGAACTTTAGAAAAGTGTTTTAGATTTTTCCATTTTCTTCCAAAGATGGAAGAAAAATAATGGAATTTCTGACCAGAGCAGGTAAGGGATTTATGTATTTTTCAACCCTGGAGTTTCAACTATAGACCTAGGGAAGCAATGGAGTAAGTACAGAGGTGACAAGGTAGAATTTAAGATCAAATGGCCCACTGGTAACCTCTATCCTGTCCTGGCTGTGTGATTTGAGTCCCTTCTTA
>PVKC010046561.1:0-11206 GCA_004027635.1 Crocidura indochinensis
CTGTTTATGAGATCCTTTTGTTTTAATACAATATGAGCCTGATGTAAAAAGGAATCAGGAAAAAAAATGAGGGAAAATTTAGAAAATGAAACTATCTACTTCTCAGCTAATTTGGCCTTTAATAAAAACATTATTAATAGCTGTTTCCATATATGCAGATTGTATTAACAATACTTATGGTCCTTCCACTTAAGTTATTTTAAAAGTCTTAAATCTTCATCTAAATTTAATTTTAATTGTTAATTGTGTGTCACATTCCACTTTGGCATAGATTTCTACATTTACATGTCTCTAGTTTGTGAATGTACCTAGACTTTAAAATAATCAGAATATTTGTAAAGCTATAAAAGAACCGTTTTAAAGAAAGATTTTTAGCAAATGTATTTGCTCAATTTATTTTGAGTTATTATTTTAATTAAATTAAAATTATTTAATTATATTTTGGTTCTTGGCCACACCTGGTAGCATTCAGAAATTACTGGCTCTGTGCTAAGAAATTGCTCATGGCAGGGTAGGGGCCACCATATGAAATGCTGGTAATTGAACCTGGGTCTGTTCTAGCTCATTTGTGTGCAAGCACACACCCTACAGTTGTGCTATCACTCCGGCCCCTAATTTGAATTATTAAATTTGAGGTGCTAAGTTTTACATCTATATGGGGAAGCTGGAGAGATAGTACAGAGTACAGTGCACTTACTTTGCCTGTAGTCAGTTGTAATAAGGTTCAAGCACCCCATATGATCCCCTGAGATCCACCATGAACGCTATGATTGTAGAGCCAAGAGTGAGCTCTGAACATAGCTGATTTGACCCAAAAACAAACCTGAAAAGCTCACACAAATATACATGGGAAATAAAAGTCTTATAAATATATATTTAATATAATGGCGGTCCTCTGACTTTATTAAAGTAACATGACAAGCCACAAATGAATTTTTAGGCGAATTATTTTGTCACTAATATATTCTGTTTGAAAGTTTTTCTCTTCACCTACTGTTTTCATTTGTGGTTTTAAGGGTATGCACTTAATCTTGCTGTTTTTGCTCTGTGTACTGTAGAAACCTTCAGTTCTTAGAAAGGCTTATAAACTAGTTGACCTCTATAATCTACGCTTCAGATGTTCCAATAGTAGAAAATCTGTGGAGAAAATTAATCTGTAACCAACAGATATTTTCCTATTAACACAGTTTGGGAATATTCTTTTCCAAACACGTTGCCTTCCTGCGGAATACAAGAGCTCTCTTATCTTACTTTTCTGGCCGTCGCATCCTAAAGCTGTGTACCAAGTTAAACTGTCATTGAAATAAACAGATGCTAGCCTTGCTTTGTAGTTAGAGGATGCAATTTAAATCTGTTGGTTTTTTAAATTTGCTCCTTTCCATTTAATTCAGTTAGTTGTATAACTGCTGATAAAATTTTCCTATGTCCTGTGGAAGGCACAGAGTTGCTGATATCAAAACTTAAGAGTCAGTATAAACCTTGGAAGAAGATTTCATCCTATTTGGGCATTTTATAACATCTTAGGGAATTATTTTCCCCTAAGGACTTTATTATTAATGGGAACTGCCCACGTGCTTTGAGGGAAGAATGAACTTCCTCAATTATAGGACCTTTCAAGAGAGTTAACAGAGAATTTATTTTTTCATTTAGTGAAGAGAATGTTTCCCATAAGAACACTGAATCTTTCATGGCTGACTTTCTTGCAAACACAATGTGTAAAAATTTTAGTTCCTTAAAAATTAAACAGACACTGTGAAATTTAATAAGGCTTAAAAGAGACCTATCTTTAGTATACCTGTTTCTCACCCTCTACTACTCGTGATATCAAGTTATCATCAGCTCCAAATACAGAAAAAAAATAATCTCCAGAAAAAAAATTTAAAAAGAAGAAACAGAAATTGTCCCAGGAATTTGTTTCAGAGATTCTTGTTTTAGTTCTGGATTAGTTTCAAGAACACTTTTGCAACCATTTACTTTGCCAATGTAAGTTACTTGACTTTTGAAGTTCTATTACTACACTTAAAAGTCACATAATGTGAACTTATTTCATATGATTATTAAACATTTAATATCAAGCACATGGTAGTTTCTAAATGGTGCTTTATAACTATAAATTACATGCCACAATATTTCTTTCTTTTTTTTTTTTTTTTTTTTTTTTTGGGCCACACCCAGTGACGCTCAGGGGTTTCTCCTGGCTATGCGCTCAGAAGTCGCTCCTGGCAGGCACGGGGGACCATATGGGAACCGGGGGATCGAACCGTGGTCCATCCTAGGCAAGGCAGCAGGCACCTTACCTCCTGCGCCACCTCCCGGCTCCCACAATATTTATTTCTAATTTAATTTTATTTAATATACGTGAGCCAAAAATAAAGAATGCCAGCTTTATTACTGTCTTGGAATATTATTCTTTCATTTTTTCTATATGTAAATATTTTAGCACATATAAACCATACATAAGCTCTCCTCATTAATAAGGGTTTATTCAGTACATAAAATGCATTTCCTCAATTATATTCCATTTAGATCATAAAACTGTCACATCGGCTTCATAATGTTAAATGTTTTATATAATAATAAAATGACTTCAAACTTTCTCTTAATTGAAGTACTTGCTTTAATATTAATCATTTCCTATTTCTTTCTGTTTGATATGCTATCATGCTGAATAGATTTGAAACTTTTATTAAGTGAAGAGAAAAATAAAAGGGCTGATTATTAATTAATTTAGGAGATGAGTCAGAAAACAGCATAAAAATCACAAAACGGTTCAACTTTTTAAAAAATATATATAGTTTACCTAGTAAGGTCAATATTAGAAAATGTTACACTGATGGAGATTTGATAAAATAATTTAAAAGGGATATCCTTTTTGAATTTAACAGATTCACTTGACAATTACACACAACACAAATTACTTTCTACTATCAATAGAAAGAGCAAAGATCATAGTAAAATTTCTGAAGAGAGTAAACAATGGATGCAGTAGTGCAAGTGGAAGGGAATTTGCCTTGCATGTGCTATCCTAGGATACCCTGGCTTCTCATATGGTCCCCCAAGACAGGAACAATTTCTAAGTGCATAGCCTGTAGTTAACCCCTGAGCGTCACCAGGTGTGGCTCAAAAAGCAAAAAATAAATAAATAAATTCAATTTGTATTTTGCTTTATGATTTTGGGGGGTGTATGAGTATATACATATTTTTGGGGATTCTCCCAGTGCTGCTCAATACCATTACCAGTAATATAGAGATGGAACCTGAGGTTCTATATAAAAGCTTGCCCCCCAGCTCATTGAAATGCCTCACCCCCAAATTCTGTCTTTATTCTTGACTCAGTCAATGAAATAATAAAATTCGCTACACCATGAATTCTTTAAAGTCTACTTAAAATATTTCCATAAGTTTCAACTTAATCTCTAGCCTTAGTACCCCTATTTTAATTGGCTATTTCTTCTACGTTTTTGTATAAGCACCTCATCGCTTGCTTTTCATTATATTGTCTCTTTTGTTGGTTTTGAATTATGTTTTGATTTATTTCAGGGATGAGGAGTACTAAGGAAATTGATCAAAGTGTTTTAATTATTCTGTAAAAATTCAACATAACCAGACTACACTTACATTTTTAGACTCATCATTATAAATAATGTAAGTATTGATCACTGCACATATGGATCACTCAAAGTTTTTGAATTTAACTTTTTTTAAACCAATTGCTTGGTTTTCAACATAGGTCTTCACACCTGGAAGACCAGTGTTTAGAGGTCTTCACACATTAAGGCCATGTGTTTTACCACTCTCTTAAATTTATATTTTTCCTACTCTTATTATTCTGTTATTTCATAAAATATTCAATTTCATAACTGTGTAGTCCTATAAGTGAGTATAAAAAAGCCATATTGGGATATTATTTAAATCAGATAATTTGGAATCAGAGATTTCTAAACATTAACATTGATCCAATTAATATAGTATGCTTTCTCTACAATGAGGACTTAATTTTTATGCTGCATATATGGTATGCAATATATTTCTTGACATATGAGAATTAAAGAGAATGTGACATACTATTCCCTTCAAAAATTACAAAAGAAAAGTTACATTTTAAAATAATTTTATGAGCACATGTTAATCTAATCATTATGTTTGCTGTTTGTTTCAGTTCAGATATATAATTACAGCATTCATAAACTTATTCTTATAAACATGTTAATTATATAATTTACTCAAAAAAGGTGAAAATATAAAACACTTTAATAGCTCAGTTCAGTATCATTGCTTTCTCACCATTTAGAAATTTTACGATTTCTCTTGATTACTTCTGTCTTGGCCAAAATATAGTCAAACTCTCAAAGGATGAGATTCTTTTAGCTCAGGACAAACTGGAATAATTTTGGTCTAACATTTCCCCACATGGGTGATTCTAAGCATGTCACAGACTAATAAACACAATAAACAATTAGCATCATCCAAGAAACAGTCCTCGAATAGTTAGGGGCATCTGTTTGTCTCTAGCTTTAAAGCTAATAAGAGCCAGGAATCTCCAAGGTACCTTCCTTTTCAGTTTCAAGTCTAATTACAGTTCCTGCATTTCAAACTGGTGAGGTACTTATGACTAGGGAGAACAGACATTATATTAGAGAGAACAAATTAAGAAACCCTGCATAAGTAGGCATGTTGCCAGCTCACAATTCTCCCAGAAGACCTGACTTACATAGCATATATCTTGCAGAATTTCCACTTGTTTAGATTCTCATTTCGATGGTTTTTGTTGCAAGAAAGAAAAAAAAAACATAATGGCTCCTTTCAACCTTCTGTAGTAAAACACAAAATTAGCAAGACAACTATAAGTGAAGGATCTGGACGAATAAGCAGCTTGTGAAGTTTATACCTAAAAGTTGAAATAAGCAATAAAAACCTCAACCTTTCTAGAAAATAGCTCACATTCCACTGATGCTAATTAATCATATGGAAATTATTTTAAGTGTTCAGAAAAACACTAGGGAATAGAAAAGCATTTGTTATTATACGAATACTTTTTATTAGTATGCACAGATGAATTATGATGGTTTATTCAAATATTAGGTATGTTTCTCTTTACCTTTTATATTTTAAGTTTACCTGGATATTTTTCATAAAATAAATTTGTTATTTCACTCAGCATAAGATTTATAAACTGCTTTTGACAGAACTTCCTGTATAGTATAAAAGAGAAAGCAATAGAAGATGCTTTTAATAACCAGGCAGAAGCTTAGTTGAAAAGATTTATACTTAAAATGCTAATTGAAACTTGCAATGAAGTTTCTATATCAAAAGACGACAGCTTTTTTACTTATGCACTTCTGGGAAAAGACTATCAACCATAATAGTCCTATGACAAGCTTGAACTCTTATGTTTGCAAGCTTTCAAAGGAGTTGCTAATTATACACAAAGGAACAAAAGGTGTTAAATACTGGAACAAAAGGGCTTAGACTAGTCCAGCAAAGTTTCCTGAAGTCAAATTCTGCTTAACATGCCTCATTAGAGACTTACGAGTATAAATTATACCTTGATAAAAAATTAAAACTAGCTATGAAAAGTGACGGTTTACTTTGGAAGTAATAATCTAACCATAAGATGCAAACTTATACATCATTTTTTGCCCCTTGATATTAAAATGGTTCTTAAAATTTCTGAGAAAAGTTACTATAAAATATTATTTTAGTGACTCTTGAGTTATAAATCATGTTATTATTTGTGGTTTTGGTATTATATCAAAATAGTCTGTGTCAAGTACTTGTTTAGTCACTCATGTTTATACCAAACAATAAAAAGTAATAATGAACAGAAATTGAGAAAAATAAATTATCCTTTAGTTTTTCACATTTAGTTAGGTAAATGTACTGGGCAGGAGATTCACACTCATTCTTTATACATCAGTCAGCTTTTGAAATGCTATTTTAGGTATTATCAGTTTAGCCACACCTTCTTTCAGACACTTTCAACTAGCTTTAAATAGAAAATAATCGGTGTGATGGGGAGATAGTAAACTGACTATCATGTTAGCTTTGCACATAGATGACTATGATTCAATACCCAGCACCTCACATGTCCTCTGTGCCTCCTAGCAGTGATCTTTAAATATAGAAATAAAAATAAGCTCTGGGTAGTGTTAGGTGTGTCTCCAAACCAACATTTTGTATATTTATAGAATACTTATATGTCTTCTGTAGAGATAAATCATATAAAATCACTTCAAAAATCTTTGCTACACTAAATTTTGCATTTATTATGTTTAATAACTTCCTATAATCATGAAAAGCCACTTGCAAACAACATTTTAAGGAAGGAATCTATTGCAATCATAAAATTGTTTATATTGATCTATACAAGAGTAACATTCCATTTAGGATACAAAATATTGTTTTATTTTCTGAATATTTAATAAGTTTTCTATGAATGAATTTATATAAAGCCATGACTTACTAAGTTGCTCATTAGACATTTTTTCTGTCATTCTATACTCTAGAACCAATCCCATTACTAATATAAAATTCCTTCCACCAATGTTTCTGAATTCCCACCTATCCTATTCCAGCCCTCATAGTTAGCATATACAATATATTTTATATTGTTTATTTACAGATGTGTTGTAATAAAATTAGAATTATTTTTAAAGTATAGCAAAAAATTGTGAAAATCATTGTATCACACACTGAGATCATTAACACTAATCATTAAACAAAAGATTAGCTAAGGTATTTAATGCTAATCATTCAGCTATTTCTTTTGTTTTTGAACAATGGGTGGCTTTTTTCTACCTTGACATATAAGTTGGTTGTTCCTACTGGAATGACAGAGTCGACAAAGTTGGAGTTATTGCACATGTGGCTGTACAGTCCAGTAATTCTTTGGTGTGTATGGGGTGTGGTTTTGGCTGCCAGGTCTTCTGGATGTACGAGAAAATGGGTGGGTTATTCCTTATATTCTGACACAGTTCTGGTAACATCAGGTCAAAAACCTTAATACTAGGAGTTTGAACTCATTTTGGCATTTCTTCAGTTTGTGGTTATTTGGTGAAGTTGGCAAAGTAGCAATTGTGGGTGGTGTTTGGAATTTGTGAGGCTACAGCAGGTCAGAAATTTAGACTTGCAAGCCTCCCAAGATTGCTTACTTGCATCTTCGAGGCTGATTTACCCATAAAATGTTGAGGCTTGATTTCCATGTCTTTCAAGAATAGATAGTATTTAAGCTGGCCACTGATAATTTTCCCCTCCTTTTTTACTCTTTATGCAAGTCACAAATTATGAGTAAATATCTAGTTTCATCCCTTCTACTAGAATTTTTTTTTTGTTACCTTTGAATTTTGTTAATTTAATTTTCTTTTGTTTTAGGCAGCCACACCAGTGATGCTCAAAGCTTCCTTTCCTTCTCAGGTATCAACACTCAGAGATAATTCCTGGCAGGGCTCAGAGCCCATATGGATTGTTGAAAATCAAACTTAAGTTGTAGCATGCAAGGTTGGCACATGGCCGACTGTACAATCCCTTGGCTTATTTTTTTTGATTATCCTTAAGATAATATGCTTAAACCACTCCATATGCTTATTGGCATATATTGATCATAGAATTTACCCCTTTCTCCTCATTTTATGTTGGAGTAATTTATTTGATCATTGCTGAGCATTGTGAGTGCTTTAAAATTTTTAGATTTTGATCCTATATACTTTGTACTGTGCGCAAGGATTTCTCTCAACTGGTATGTGACTTTTTAATTTTTATGCACAATTCTTTTGCTATTAAAAAAACTTCTCAACTTTGTATAGTTCCACTTGTTTATTTTTGCCTTTTTACATGTTACAAGTGAAATAATGTCATGGAGAACTCCTTCGAGTTATACCTGTTTTCCTAAATGCATTTCAGTGCTGGTAGTCTAATTTGTAGGTCATTGCTTCACATCAAATTAATTTTTGTATGTAGTGTAAGATAGATATCCAGTTTCAATTTTTTGCATGTAGTTATTTGATTTTCCCAGAAGCTTTCCTTGTGTTTGTTTATTTATTTATTTATTTTGGTTTTTGGGCCACAACGGGTGACTCTCAGGGGTTACTCCTAGCTATGTGCTCAGAAATCGCTCCTGCTTAGCGGACCATATGGGAAGCCAGGAGATCTTAGGTTAGTATTGTGAGGAAGACGCCCTACTGCTTGTGCCACTGCTCTGGTCCCGCTTTCCTTGTCTTATTTAACTTACTTAACTTTATGGACCAGCTCCAGTGCATTCTATTTACTGTCCATATGATTGAAACTTTATTACTAGTTTCTGAATCCTAATATTTATTTGATTCATTTGCTACTGACCTAGAATGGTGCTTAGACACCATATATTAATGACGGAAAAATTTTACATATTTGAATAAAAATTAGAATTGATTTGGCAAAATAGATATTTTAATAAAGTTTTTGTATTACATTTGATTCTAAAATAAAAATGTTTTTATTATTTCAAGAGTTGATACACTTAGGAATGAGATTCTTTAAAACAGAATTTAATGATAATATTTCTACATATTTGTCAGTATCTAAGCAACACTTTTCATTAGATGTTTTTGATGCATATTTATCTCCTTTAAACTTACTCAATATTAATTATTATTTTTCTGTATATATAAAACATAAGAGAGAAGTATAATAATTATGGATTATTACTTGACATTTTTATCAAACTTGAAAATATTAATTACTTAAAAAAACTAACTTGTTAAAGACCTATGCTTTCCTGATTAAAACGAAATCATGGGGCCGGAGCAAATAGCACAGGGGTTAGGGTTTGACCCTGGCATTTCATATGGTGGTCTCCCGAGCATACCAAGAGTGTTTTTTTTTTTTTTTGCTTCGGGGCCACACCCTGTGAGCACAGGGGTTACTCATGACTCTGTGCTCAGAAATCGCTCCTGGCTCAAGGGACCACATGGGACGCTGTGGGAATCAAACAATGGTCCGTCTTAGATGGGCCGCCTGCAAGGCAAACGTCCCACTGCTGTGCTATCATTTGGGCCCTATGTCAGGAGTGATTTTTGAGCTCAAAACCAGGAGTAACCCCTGAGTGCTGTTGGGTGTGTCCCCAAAATCAAAATAGATAATAAAAATGAATAAAATTAAAACTAATAAATTACACTGACAAAATAAAAGAAAGTGACTACACAGGAAAGTGAATGCACCTTGCTTGAACAGATTAAGTTTTGTTGCTAGTCTCTGGTACACCATCACATTATTTGTATCTTAAGCAATAAACATAAAACTTCTGCCAATTACTGGCTTCTTAAGTTGTTTTCACTTCTTCCAATAGAGTCACAGAAAATATACAATCATTCTTATGGAAACACCTATGCAGTTTCTTTGATCTGATATGTCGGGATTTCCTCACATATGGTACATGAGAGGGCATTTAGAACTCTTAGAAGAAATGCTACAATGTAATTGGCTCTTAATCAAATAACATGTAATCACTTATAAACTAGGGCTTAAAATATTAACATTATGTTTCCTATATTAGTCTCTATTTAGTATTTATATAGTGCATTTATCCCAGTCATGCAAATAAGCACATAATTTATTGCTATAAATTAAGATTATTTATTCCTTTCACTTTATTATATTGAATTGTCCAATTATTTTGAGGCATTCTAACAATGTAAAAATCCTGAAGCATATTTCTTTAGTTTTTCAAAACAGAGTAGTTCATTTTAATTTAATAATATTCAAATCATCTTAATTGCCTTCACTGATATGTGTAGTGTTTTGAATTCTAATAATTAGACTTATTTAACTTGCAGGGTAGTCAACTATGTACTAGAAAATGAGGGCAGGGCTCCAATTAATGAGGGAAGAACTGCTTGCATGTTTTAATAACTTTTAAGAAAACACAAAATTTAAGTTGTAACCACATAGAAGCCAGATTTGAATAGCACACTCTCTTGATTAGTTCCTCTCTCAATATGTACATAATTATTCATATGGAATGTAGGTATTCTATTTAATAAGCATGCTATTTTTGATCTTTGGAGAATAAATTTTAGGGACTAATTTCTGAGGTATAAAAAGATCTATAAATTGGATATATGAATAAGGTATAAAATAGAGAAGAGTGAAAGAAATATAAAATTCTAATCACAATCATCATCACAGCAAAGCCATATTAAAGAATATTTTTCAATTGACCTAAATGTAACGTAATGGTAAATATTTCTAAAATTTCTGATCATAAAATTATTTTTCTACATTAGAAACATTTACATTCTGACAATGCTATGATCTATTTGTTGTTTTATCAACAAATTATATATATGAAAGTTTGGAAATTAGTTTTAAATATAAAATATGTCAGTAGAAACTAAGTGTTCAAAAATAAAGATTATACTTTATTAATCATTTCTTAAGAACATTTCATCACTATCATGGCCAAAATCACCAGCACCCATTTTAAGTAGTATTCATAAATTACTTCTGCTCTATTAATATTATTTTTGTTTTCTGATATAGTTATTTTTAATTCTTTTTTTCTTTTTTTGGATGGATCACACCTGGCAAAGTTCAGAGCTTACTCTTGACTGTATTTTCAAGAATCACGCTAATGATGCTTGGGTAACAATATAATTGCTGAGGAGCAAACCTGGGTCTGTCTTGGACAAGTCACTTTAAGTGCCTTGCTTTAAGAAAATGATATGGTAATTAAGACAGGATCCTGTGGTTAAAGTTGTTAGTGACAACTGGACATTTAAAAAACTGAATAAATATATTTTATGAGCACTTCAATCTATGAAATAATATAAACATCTTATAGTTTTTACCTTATCAGTAGCATCATAAGAACAGGAAATAAACTGTAATAAAACCATTTAATATTAAATTGACTAAAATTGAATATTAATGCTATATGCAAGTTTATGACAAGTATCTTTAATTTTATAATTAAATCATAACATGTACTCTAGAGATATTACTTTGCTTGTGTTTAGAAAGTTTTAAAAGATGCCCACCCTGTCTGTATTTAGGATGAACTTCCCTTTTCCAGTCTAAGAAAATGCTGATTTTAGGAAACTCTCAGTAGCCATTCAGACAAGAGGTCATGAGGTATATGTGCCCCACATTGCATAAACACAAAGCATATTAAGGTTGCAGTTATTCCCTATATAATCAGAGTTATTGACCCCTAATCTTTGTCTAAGGTTTC
>PVKC010046562.1:0-11201 GCA_004027635.1 Crocidura indochinensis
AAAGAAAGAAAGAAAGAAAGATCACTTCTTCCCTGGGAATTTACCCAACAAACACCACCGTACTTGCATCAGAATTTATTACTGTCCCCTGAATTGCTCCAGTGACCCTGGAGGTTATAGATCACCCACTTGCTTTTGTGCATAGTGGTTTGAGTGGTTTGGGGAACACACACCTGTTGTGGTGTTCTGGGCCTACACATGTGCTCTAGCATCACTGCTCATCAGGAGATCATATGAGATGCCAGGGATTGAGCCCCTGTCAGCTGCAGGCAAAGCAAGAGCTCTATCCACTGTATTATGGCTCTGATCCCTACTCTGGGAAACACTGGGCTAGAGCTAGTCCACTCCTAGATAGAAGCCCAAGAGACAAGGCCCATTTCCAAAGGCCATTGGAGCTCCTTAAGTGTAGGGAGGAGGGTGGAAGCTTTGGGAAGCTCTCGGGATTGACTTTTCCACTGCTCCCAGGGTAAGGAAGGGCCTAGAGCCAACTTTAATCTGATGGTGAGATAACAAGAGCCCAGACTGCAGAATCCACAGCTGAGAACAGGATGTCTTTCCTGGGCCATTCCCAGCCTCCCTTGCAGAGAGGAAAGACAGCTCCAGGCAGAAGCCTCTCAGACACTCTCTCCCCATAGAACATCTATGTGTCTGCCCCATGCAGACCTTCAGTCCCACTACCCTACTTTCTGTTTCTAGAAAGTGGTTTGTTCCTAAGATTTCACAGGAGTGGGATCACTCCATTCTTTAGCCTCTGACTTATCTCCCTTCATCTTGATGTCATCCAGATCTGTCCAGTTGCATTCCAGATCAGGCAAAGCTACAAAACAAGCAGTTTCTAGCATATACCTAAATCCCTGCTCTTATCACTGACCACATGGCTTCTAAGGTCTGGAGGTAGAAGCCAGGTTACACATCATCTTTTGTTTGCTCCCAGAGCACAAGCAGGAGACAATCTGGTCATTTTAGACAGGGAAATCTCCACCTTGGAAATGGGGAAATGGAAAGAATGTTCCCATTTCATTGCATTTTAGCTTTGTAGCTGAATCAAAATAAAGTGAATTATCATCCTCGGGAGTGAACTTCTGGTCTTTGGAGCTAAACTAACACAGGCTGGTGAAACAAGGCTCAAAAAAAAGGAATTGTTTTAAATTCCCAGGATTCAATAGAGAAAGGGGAAGAGTCATCAGAGAAATCTCTTTTCAAATTTCTCCAGAATCACCCGGAAAGGTCTCCCAACCCCGAAAATATAAACACTCAGAATTCCCATCCTCTCTACTCCTCTCCTGCCTTCAGAGATCCTGATTCATAGACTATGAAGATAGGACCAGGTGTGTGTGTGTGTGTGTGTGTGTGTGTGTGTGTGTGTGTGTGTGTGTGGGGGGGGGGTGGGTGTTGCTCATAAGAATCTATGGGGATCTGGAATGCACATCAGTTGAGAGCCACTTAAAAGGTAGATGAGAGCAAGCAGCAGCCCAGAAGCCAATTATGTGCCCCAGTTCTCCTTTCTAGGTCTGGATCATCAATATCAGGCAGCTCCATTGTTCTGTTTGGAAGGAGGAAGGTATTGAGTCTCTCCTGGGGGTGCTCAGACTCTGCTCCTGGTTCTAAGCTCAAAGGTCACTTCTGGCAGAGCTGAAGGAACCCTATGTGGTGGCTCATATAAGGCAAGTGCCTTAAGCCCTGTGCTCATCTCTCTCTGACCCCTAAGTTATTCATTTTTTAAAAATAGCTTTTCATCTCTTTCCAGACTGTTCGTTCCCCTGTCCCTTTGCACTTTGGACTCTTTTCAACACAATTCTGGCACAATCCCTCCCACTTGTTTTCTCTGTCCACGACTCAAGCTGGGAAACCACATCACAGAGCTTATTATGATTGCTTGTGAAGAGATAAACACTCCTCTCATCCCTCTCGCTATTGAGGTAGAACTTTCTAGTAGATTCTGGAAGAAGCATAGCTTGTGGAGCCCAATCGACCCGAGTATCTTTGACTGTGGTGTTGGGAGCAGCTTCAAACAGGAGCTTGTCACCCCAGTCTTAGTGTTTTCAATGAGTTGTCAGACTAATAATCACTTGCACAGCTGCTGGGAGGATGAAGAGAAATGTGGGGTGACATGCTCACCTGAGTCTTGACTCGGGAGAAGGTTGTGATGAACACCCTCCACTCATTGTGACTTTTCTGAAAGAAGAACGTCTTTAGGTGGTGGATCTCAAGCTTGACCATGAGTCTGAGAGAGACACTGGGAGGGTGGCTGGTTCTATCAAAATACCAGACAAGTGGCTGGTTCTATCAAAATAGGTTGGGGCTCAAGGATATGCATCTTGAAGCAAATTCCAGATATGCTGGAGAAGTAGCTACTACTGGTCAGGGGACCCAGGTGGAGGAGTGTGTCCTGGTCTAGGAAGTAGGCCAACTTTGGTCTAAGTCCTGCATGCCGTTTCGTCATGATTGTGTTACATTGGAAAAAGTCACTTCCTTTCTTGGAGCTATGGTTTGTCCCACTAAAGTCACAAAACTTTTTTTGCCTCAAATTTTAGAATAAACAGTAGATGAAATAAATGGCAATTGGGACAGGTTGAGCCCTAATGAGGTCAGCAGAAAGTTTTCTTTTCCACCATGAGATTAGGATTACTTCTTGTTGATGAAGGCACTATAGCAGCTTGCTGATTTGGTTCCTAAATGCTTGCTTGACACAGAAGACACCTGTTATTTGCTCAGAAGTGCATCATGTTTCTTTAATCTCCTGAGCCCTCTGGAGCTGGGTAAACTGAGGCAGCACTAAGAGAAGGATGGGCCTTCTAAGAAAAGAAGCTTCAAGAGAATATAAAGGTCATGATATGTATGTGAACAGGGCACCAAGAGTCCAAGATTTTCCCTGTGACACACCCAGGTTAACTTTTCTTTTTTCTTTTTAATTTTTATTTATTTATTTTTTGGTTTTGGGGTCACACCTGGCAGCGCTCAGGGGTTACTCCTGGCTCTATGCTCAGAAATCACTCCTGGCAGGCTTGGGGGACCATATGGGATGCTGGGATTCGAACCACCAAACTTACCTCCATACTATCTCTCTGGCCCCCTAGGTTAACTTTCCTGAATATAGAAAACTCTAGGCCAAAAGTTATGAAGAAATGATACAGAACTTTCTCTATTATTTTTTCAACTCTGGACACACCTATGTACCTTGAACATGTATTTCACTTTCTCTCACCCCATATATCTCTAAGAAAATTTCTTGTAAAGAAACAGTATTTGCCTTTTAAATTAGTTTAAAGAGGTGGGGCAGAAAGTATGGATCCTGTAGGGTTAGCTTGGAAGAACTATTTCATTAGCTTTCTTCTTTTTACCTGTTAGAGAAATGATGGATGGATTTTTAAAATTTCCTCTCTAGGGACCGGAGAAAGAGAGCATGGAGATAGGGTGTTTGCTTTGCAATGCAGGATGGTGGTTCAAATCCTGGCATTCCATATGGTCCTCCGAGCCTGCCAGGAGCAATTTCTGAGTGTAGAGTCAGGAGTAACCCCTGAGCGCTGCCGGGTGTGACCCAAAAACCAACCAAACAAACAAACAAACAAAAAAAATCTCTAGATTAGAAAGGTCTTTGCAGGTAAGTAAAGGACATACAGAATAAGGCATGTTTTTTTTTCCCTTTTATTGGTGTGGGTGTGGGGCATATCCTCTTGCATTCAGGAATTACTTGTGGCTCTGTGCTCAGAAATGACTCCTGGCAGGCTCAGAGGACCATATGGGATGCTGGGAATCAAATTTGGATCAGGTAGGCTAACACCCTACCTGCTGTGCTATCCCTCTGGTCTCTCAATGCATGTTTTCTCTAGTAGATACTGTGGACTGGGATAGAGGCAGTTCCTGCACTCTCTCCTGAAAGGAGACTGTAAGTTATAAAGCAACACTTCTGGCACAAATCCTATAGCAAAGATCTTGTTCAAATTCTGCACTCTCCAGGAAAAAAAAAAAAGAGGTTTTCTGCTATGATATTAGTTTGCTGGGGTTCTGCCAAATGGAAACCTTATCACAGTAAATACATCCACTTTAATTATTCATTTCTTTTTTTTCTTTTTCTTTTTTTTTTTGGTTTTTGGGTCACACCCAGCAGTGCTCAGGGGTTACTCCTGGCTCCATGCTCAGAAATTGCTCCTGGCAGGCACGGGGGACCATATGGGGCACCGGGATTCGAACCGATGACCTTTTGCATGAAAGGCAAATGCCTTACCTCCATGCTATCTCCCGGGCCCCTAATTATTCATTTCTATTTGCTCGAAAGAATATTCTTATTTATGTGACATACATATGTTGTTGCAGCAACACGGACTAAAGAAGCCCCTTTCACACAGAAAGGCAACTCCAAGAGTAACTATCCCTAACTTGTGTCCTGTAGACCCTTCCCACATTTCCAATGCAGCTGGAGAAAAGGTGCTCTTGGGGTGATGGGGAGGGATTTTGATAACTCAGCAAAAGCTCCCATCAGTTCTTTGGAATCAAGAGGAGAAGGCACCTAAGTCCTTCATGCCATCTGTTCTTCCTGATGGCTTGCAGCATCTCGATAGGGATTCAACAAGGTCCAAGGGAGGCATCTACTTGAGACTTGAAATCTCAGCTTTCTTCGAGGCTACCGGGACACAAGCAGGAGGGTCTGTTCTGCCATCTGCTGTTCATGGAAGAGAACATCCACTTCCAGCAGCAGCAGCAGCAGCAGCAGCAGCAGCAGCAGCAGCAGCAGCAGCAGGAACTGGCTTCTCGGAGGCATTCTGGATGCCTATGAAATGGTTACGGTCCCCATAAAAAGGCTTTCCGCCGTCTCTCCCACGTCCCAGTTGAGTGCCAGTTGCGAGTCGCTATCAAAATTTACTGAGTCCACATTCCTTTTCTAGGTGATTCCACATTTACACATCCATCTCGTGGATCTATTTATACGTGGCGCCGAACACACACATTCTATTCTTAGCAGCGCTGCTGTTATAGCGGATGACTGGATGCAAGCTAACGGGCCACCACGAAAGGTACCAGTGGAATGAACTTTGATGGGGCCATGCCATGGTCCCACCATGCAACTAAGTGTGTGTGTGTATGTGTGTGTGTGTGTGTGTGTAAATAAGCAAATTTCTATCTACAAATAAGGAATGATGTCAACCTATTGCAAAGTGAGATAAGCCTGTTTAGAACAATGTGTGTAACTGCTTTGAGTGTGTATACAGTGCCTATAATTGATTCGGGGGTAAAGAGACTGGCCTAGGCAGAATAAATGGCGTAGATTCTCTCCAAGGACACTGCAGAAAGTGGTTCAACATTTTGTACTATGGAAAGAATCCTTCAGCCGTGGGTGGAGGTGACAGCAACAGGACAGCTGTCATTTAACGATGGCAGAAAGAACATGACCCTGTGAAGTCAAATTTGGAAATCCCAACAAGCACAGCTTTGCACTCTGAAGATCCATCCACACGCACCATGGAGAAGGGAGAAGAGGGTGATGGTACGATTTCTGTTCTTTCTCCTTCTGAGCACCACCTCTGATGAGGAGGGCCATAGGAGAGTTGGAGCCACAGTGGCCAATGGTTCCAGAGGTCTCTGAGGCAATTGAAATAGAGTACGTGTGTGTGTGTGTGTGTGTGTGTGTGTGTGTGTGTGTGTGTGTAGGGGTGAGCAGAGGAGGTTGGGAGATGGGGGGAATTTGCAGGGGGGTTATGCAAGCCCAGCAGGCCAGGCAGGTTCCCAGTAAAAGCAACCACTCAGCTGCTCCCCAGTTCTTGTGCTGATAGAAAAGAGGACATAATAGTCATGGAGTTCAGGACACGCTGCCCCAATATGGTCATACGGTGTGTTAACTATTGTAAGCTGCTGGAACTTTAGTGGTTTTTTTTTAATTAATTAATTACTTTATTTGTTTATAGGTTTTTGGACCACACCTGGCGATTCCCAGGGTTACTCCTGACTCTGGGCTCAGAAATCACTCCTGGCAAACTCAGGGGATCATACGGGATGTCAGGAATTGAACCTGGTCATTCCTAGGTCTGCCAAATGCAAGGCAAATGCCTACCTCTGTGCTATCTTTCTAGCCCCTGCTGGAACTTTCTGAGCTTTCCCTAAAGCAGGTGTAAATCTCTTCTGTGTGGAGAGGATCAACAGTGGGGGTGGGCAAGTACTCATCCCTCCTCCAGCCCCATACCTTTTCCTACCCATTTCCCTGCTCCATCCCTAGCCCTTCATCAAAGCTGAGGTGACTGATCCTAGGGTTTTCCTTCTTTCCTTCCTTCCTTCCTTCCTGCCTTCCTTCCTTCCTTTCCTTCCTTCCTGCCTTCCTTCCTTCCTTTCCTTCCTTCCTCCCTCCCTTCCTTCCTTTCTTTACTTCCTTCTTCCCTCCCTTCCTTTCTTCTTTCCCTATTTTTCCTTCCTTCCTTTTCTTCCTTCCTTTCTTCTTTCCTTCCTCCCTCCCTTCTTCTCTCCTTTCCTTCCTTCCTTCTTTCCTCCCTCCTTCCTTCCACCCTCCCTCCTTTCTTTTCTCCCTCCCTTCTTCTCTCCCTCCCTCTCTCTCTCCCTCCCTCCCTCACTCCCTTCCTTCTTCCTTCTTTCTTCCTCCTTCCTTTGTTTTGTTTGGTGGGCTACACTCATTTGTACTCAGGGCTCACTCCTGGCTCAGGGATCATATTGGCTCTGGGGATTGAACATAGGTTGGCCACCTCAAGACTGTCTGTGCCTTGCCCTCTACTACATGTCTAACTCCTTTTTAAAAATATTTTTATTTATTTATTTATTTTTGGTTTTTCGGGCCACACCTGTTTGATGCTCAGGGGTTACTCCTGGCTAAGCACTCAGAAATTGCCCCTGGCTTGGGGGGACCATATGGGACGCCGGGGGGGGGGGATTGAACAGCGGTCCTTCTTTGGCTAGCACTTGCAAGGCAGACACCTTACCTCTAGTGCCACCTCGCCGGCCCCCTTTCTAATTCCTTTTACCTTGCTTCCTTTCTCACCTGATATATCATCTCTTTTAATGCCACTTATTTACATATTTTGTCTTTCTTTTTTGTCTGAGGGTCAGAATTCAGGGCAAAGATTTGCTTCCTTTGTTTGCAGCTGGCCTTAAGATATAGTCACAGCTGGGGAACAGCTCAGAGGTAGGTCACAGGCCTCAGAGGTAGGAGACCCCCTTGGTTCTGTCTCTACATTCCCCCCTCCCCAATAACAATCACAGAACAAATGAGTCAAGAGACAAACCCCAGGGCAGGGAGACAACTGAAAATAGGGAAAACAGTTGTGTGGAAGATCTGGATAAAATATTTCCTTTTTGTGCACATTTCCATGGAAACCACAGAGCATCTAAGAAGGTCACAGCCGAATTCGTGAGGGGTCATTACTGGGTTCAAGGTCTAGATCTTCAGAGCAGCCAAAGTCAGGACACTTAGTGCTTCTCTTTCATTGCTGAAAATCTCTCCTTAATGAATATTTCTCCACTACACCAATCCTTCTTATAAATACCTCTCATTAATCTAAGTTCTGCCTTCGGGAACTCGAAAACAAATTTAATGGTTCTTAAAGCTCTTGGAGACAGCTTTCTGAGTCTTCTCTCGAGGATAAACATGCATGACTTTTGAATTATTATTCTACTACATGATTTGCAGATTTTTAAATTGTCTTTTAGAAGGCCTGGATCTCACAGTTATTTTTTTGGGGGGGGGTGAAAAGGGGGAGTCATACTCAGCTGTGCTTAGGGGCTTACAGTTTACTTCTTATTTTTTGGTGTTTATTTTGAATTTTTTTTATATAATTGCTTTTTTAAAGCACCATAGTTACAAGAAAAGTACAGAAATAGTTGGGTTTTCGTCATAGAATGTATACCACCCTTCACCAATGCAACTTGCCAGACACCAATGTCTTCATTTCCCTCTCATTTCCCCACCTCTGCCTATCTGTGGGGCAAGTATTCTACTCTTCTCTCTCCCCTCCTCCCTCTTATGGCACTGTGGTTTGCACTCTTGCTAATGAGGGGGTACCATTTATATCACTTTATTTTCTTTCAGCCCCCAGTTCTTGTCTAGAGTGATCAGCTCCAATTGGCAATATCATAGTAGACCCTTCTCTACTCTCACTGCACCCTCTACTCTTTGTGGCAAACTTTCTACCATGAACCGGTCTTCTTGAATCTATTGTCTCTGGATATTATCATACTGTCTTTTATTTTTTTTTATAACCCACAGATGAGTGTAATTATTTTATCTTTAGCCCTCTCCCTTTGATTCATTTCACTCAGCATGATTTCTATGTTCATCCATATATATGCAAATACCTTATGACTTTATTTTTCCACCTAAGTATTCCACTGTGTAGATGTACCACCATTTCTTTAGCCACTCATCTGTTGTTGGGCATGTGGGTTGTTTCCAGATTCTGGCTATTGTAACTAGCACTGCAATGAACATTGGAGTGTAGAGGACATTTTTGTACTGTGTTTTTGTGTTCCTAGGGTATATCCCTAGGAGTGGTATTGTTGGATCATATGGGAGTTCAATTTCCAATTTTTTTTGAGGAATATTCATATTGCTTTTCAGAACTAGACTGCATTCCCACCAGCATCGAATGTGAGTCCCTTTCTCCCCACATTTATGCCTTTACTTCTGGCTTTGCACTCAGAGATCACTCCTGGCAGGTTTGGGGGGACCATGGGGTATGGGAGTTCAAACGCAGGTTAGCAGTTTGCAAGATAAGTGCCCTACCTACTGTTCTATCTTTCTTGTCCCCTCTTTCAGAAACTGCCAGATTGCAGGTGTGAGCAGTTCCAAGACACAAGGACAATTATGGCAACACAAAGAAGCATTTGTGTCCCGAACTAAAGCAGTCCTTGTCTTTGAACTTGGTCTGATCCAATTATGTGTCTGCTTAATCACAAGTGGGTCAGGCTAAACTTGTGATCCCTGCAACATAAAAAATTTCTTGAAGCTGGGACTGTCCCCGTCCTTTAGCAGTGAGCACTCTGAGGTTTACATCAGGCTTGTGAAATGTCTTCTGTGGTTTCTGACTGGTATGCTGAGTTGTTGTGATCAACCATTCACTTTCTGTTCTGTGAACTCTGACAATTTATAAAAGAGTTTTTTCTTTTATGAGTCTTTATGCAATTGGTTAAAAATATTCAAGACTTGAGGGAGACAGAATCCTATCATTTTTCTTCTTGAGAGTTTGTCCTAAATCATCAGCTTATTTTTAAGTAGCAGGGAGGGTGTAAGAGGAGGTTCTCACCAAATTATATACAGGGCTTACTGCTGCTTTGCACTCAGGAATCACTCCTGGTGGGGCTCAGGCAATACTCCTGATAGGCAACATGAGATGCCAGGGATTCAATCTGGGGCAAGTGTGTGGAAGGCAAGTACTCTGACTGCTGTATTATCTCTTCAGACCTAAATGATCAGAATAGTGTCTAAATAGATTGAGAATAGTTGCATATTTTATTTGATTTGGTGCTTTTTTGGGGGGGGCCATATCCAGCGATGCTCAGGGGTTTCTCCTGACTCTGCTCAGAAATTATTCTTGGCAGCCTCAGGAGACTATATAGGATGCTGGAGATCGAAACTGGGTTGGCCGCATGCAAAGCAAATGCCCTACCTGGTGTACTATTGCTCCAACCTCTAGATTGCATATTGTTATGTACTACTGTAGAAATGTGTTTGATAGGGCCAGAGTCATAGCATAACTGTAGAGCATTTTCCTTGCACATGGATGACCTGGGACAGCCCCAGGATCTGTCCAGTAGCAATTTCTGAGCACAGAGCCAGGAATAACTTCTGAGAGCCATTGGGTGTGGCCCCCAAACCCACCCCTAATAAAAAGAAATGTGTTGAATAAATGCAAAGGTGTGTGGTTGCAGGGAAAATTCTGAAGGATGTAAACTCTGTGAAGGAAAACAGAAAAACATGTAGAAAGAAAGGGAAAAGTTACCATCATCTTTGTCAGGTCAATCAGTCCACCAAATATATCTGTCTATAAGACAAGGGAAGTGATCAGTTTTGAGAGATTTGTGTATATTCATGTAATGTGCTTTTAAAAATGCTAGGATTGATAATATTTGTTTTCCACATCCAGTTATGATCAAGGCTCACTTCTGGCTCTATGCTCAGGGATCACTCCTGGTAGGGTTTGGGGGACAATATGGAGTTTGAAGATGAAACCCAGGTTGGCCACATATTATTCCCTGTACTATCTTCCTAGCCCCAAAGATTTATAATCTTAAAGAACATGTTTAAGTTGATACTGTTGGTATAATAGTTTATATTTCAAATGAACAAAAAATAATACAAGCATTCAACAATATTAATGGAAGACATTTATTCCTCTACTTCCTATAATATAAAAGAGCATCCTCCAAGCTCACGTTTCCTATTTCATAAGCTGTTTGAACTGGTAAAAGTTGGTACTGGAGTTCACAGTCGAGTGACTGAATACATTTTTCATGGTTAGCTCCTACAAGTATCCAAGGGCTCACTCATAGCAGGAGAGTGCAATCCACCTTTCTGCCTCTGCCTCCCCAGGGTCCCATCAAACAATGTCAAATGCTTTGCTAAAGAGGAAAAGCATGTTATTGATAAAGCATTTTCTCTTTTCTACTTGCTTGACAACTCTGTCAAAACTAACTCAAGCTAAAGTTGCTGTAACCAAAACAAACCACACTCCTTGCTCTCGATCACTGCCCATTTTTCTAAGAGCCTGCAAATCCTTCTATTGGACTTAAGTAAGTTCAAATTTTATCGATGTCTTGGGTGCTTGTATTAAACCTCACGTGATACTGGCATTTCACTGTCTATGGCTTTTCCTCCTTGGCTTTAGGCTTGGTTTGGAGATCCAATAACATTTTATATGCACAGGCATTTGGCTCTGCCCCTAATCTTTCTCTCACTAACCCCTTTCTTACTTAAATTAAAAGTTGCTTTTTTTCCCCTTTCAAGTCAAAGTAATATGAATATACTAGATTTAAAAAAACAACAGAAAAAAATAGAAGCAGAGAAAACAAGAGGAAAAAAATGTTCATCGGGGCCGGGCGGTGGCGCTGGAGGTAAGGTGCCTGCCTTGCCTGCGCTAACCTAGGACAGACCGCGGTTCCATCCCCCCGTTCCCCATATGGCCCCCCGTGCCTGCCAGGAGCGACTTCTGAGCAAATAGCCAGGAGTAACCCCTGAGCGTCACCGGGTGTGGCCCAAAAACCAAAAA
>PVKC010046564.1:0-11214 GCA_004027635.1 Crocidura indochinensis
TCATTTTTATATAAAAGCAACAAACTATCGAGAAAATTCAATATAATCTATAATTTTACCTAATGGAATGACTAGCTACGAATAAATAGAGAAGATGAGTGACATGTATATCAAAAATTGTCATTATGACTATTTCAATTGCTACAAAAATCTCCCAAATCCACAAAAGACCACAACTAGCAAAATAAAATAAAATAAAATAAACCCTTCTGGACAAAAGATGAATATACACATTTTTCCAAGTTCAAACTATGCAATAAAGCTAGGATAACCAAAATATAAAATTCAATATAGGCTTATAAATCCTTGAAAAAATTTAAATTAGGGTTATATCATCAAACATATGATCAGGTAATTTATGATGAAGGAGACACTAACATAAAATAAAGTTTTTTCAAATCTTGTGTGAAAAAAATGGGATAGCCACATGCAAATCAATGAAACAGAAACTTTAATTTCACACCATGTGCAATAATTAAAAATGAATTAAAGTCTTGATATTTAACTTGACCCTTTAAATACATTGGTGTAAAATTACAAACAAAGCACTCAAAACTTTTGTGATGTTCTCAGGGTATTTTCTCTAAAATAGAGGTAAATAAAAGCAAAAGTAAGTAGGTTAAAATGACTAGATAGATAGTACAGAAAATCAAATCTTGCACACAGTCAACGACACCTATGGATTCCTGAGTACCCTATTGGATGATCCCTGAGTTCTAGGCCCCAGGAAAGTTGTTTGCAAAAATATATATAAAAAAATAAACTGATGTATTTATGTCATATTACCAAGTATATGCACTTCTAACATTAGGATAAAACTTTAGTACGAACAATTCTTTCATAATGCCTTCCTCTTCTAAAGAAAGTAAGCATGCAGGAAACTGATAATGCTGAAAATACGAAGACAAGATGGAGTTAAAGTAGACCCTGATGAGCTGAGAAACCTAATAAAGTGTTGAAAAAGGACAGGCATACTTTTGCCTTTTTTTTTTTGTAGACACCGTAAAAAGTTATCAAAAATATTTTTATAAACTGAATTTCATACCTAGTGAGAATAATTGTAAGTAAAAATAGCACTAGCACAAAATAAAGGCAATGGCAAAAATTGTTAGACTGGACTGTCATTCAGCACATCACTCTCTGGAATCCTTTGCCAATTAAAAAGATGCCCTCTTACAGAAGAGCAGTTGGAGGTCTCTATTTCCAAATTTTCCTCCTTTGAACTTTCTTATGGACTCCTCTTCATTTTCAAATGTTCTAAAGTTTCTGTGCTCACAGCCTTGAGATCAAATTCCTTGGTTGCAATTTGAGTTCCTCCAGGACATGGTGTTCTCGACTCATGTTTCATCCTTACCTTTGTGTTTGCTTATATTAAAACCAAGATACTCTAGAGAGATTTTCCAAATGTTCAGGCTAATTTTTCAAGTCACTTATTTTTCTAAAATAACCTATATTCTCACTTCTTTTTATTTGAATAGGACAAAACCACTCTATTTTTTTAATTTATTTTTATTTATTTTATTTTTTTTTTTGGGTTTTTGGGTCACACCCGGCAGTGCTCAGGGGCCACTCCTGGCTCCATGCTCAGAAATTGCTCCTGGCAGGCACGGGGGACCATATGGGGCACTGGGATTCGAACTGATGACCTTTTGCATGAAAGGCAAACGCCTTACCTCCGTGCTATTTCCCGGGCCCCCAAAACCACTCTTTAGAATTATTGGGTACTGTAGTATTATTTATCCTTGGTAGTAATGACATCAATTAAAGCTTTGGTGGAATATAAACAAGAACTAGAAGCAAATATCCACACTTTAACTTTCCAAGTCTTGTTTGGAATGCTAAACTTTACATCTCAGGTAATTCTTAAAAATCAGTATATTGTCTTCCCATCTGGTTGACAAATTCATCACTTATCCTCTTAGAATGTAGAGATATTAATAAGCAGTTGTCTAGTGTTTGATTTGAGGCCAGAATATTAATAAATAGAGCATTATTAATTTTATGGCACTGTTCATACTTTGCATAAATACTGTGTTAAGCTTTCTTTTACTTTTTTTCTGTTTTTTTTTTTTTTTTGGTTTTTGGGTCACACCCGGCAGTGCTCAGGGGTTACTCCTGGCTCCATGCTCAGAAATTGCTCCCGGCAGGCAGGGGACCACATGGGGCACCGGGATTCGAACCGATGACCTTTTGCATGAAAGGCAAATGCCTTACCTCCATGCTATCTCCCGGGCCCCTCAAGAATTCTGTCGTCAATGAACCATGAGAAAAATATCAAACATGAGAGAAAAATATAAACCAATATTCAAAAGAGTAAGTATAATACTGCTGATGTCAAATAGACTCTTAAAAAGATACCTAATGTTCAGCATTTATATAAAGAAAACTGACTTAGTCAGTTTGAGTATAAGTTTTAGTCTGTTTGAGTATAAGATTTGAGTGTGGTTAAACGTCAACAAAATTCTTTTTTTTTTTTTTTGATTTTTGGGTCACACCCGGCAGTGCTCAGGGTTACTCCTGGCTCCATGCTCAGAAATTGCTCCTGGCAGGCACAGGGGACCATATGGGGCAACCGGATTCGAACCGATGACCTTTTGCATGAAAGGCAAACGCCTTAACTCCATGCTATCTCCCGGGCCCAGAATTCTTATAAAATTTGTTTCAAATTCGAACATGGGGTTCGGCAGGCCTCTGTCATGCTGGAGGAGGCCTACTTAATCAGGCCTGGGGGGGGTGTGGGACTTGGGTGACCCCAGCACCCCTCTAACGCCCTGCTACAGATCTCCACGGCTTCCCTGGGCCACATGCCTGGGCAAGTCACCGAGGTGGGTCCCTTGGTGGGGCTTGAAGCTGCTGGAAGTGGTTACTGGTGATTTCGTGCCAGTCTATATTTTCATAACTGTGCAGGGGCGCTAGCTCCCCCGCGCACAAGATACATTAGTAGTACTCAATATCATTGAATTATGTTTTTATGTATGCGAAAATGTTCATTTTGTACTTTTTCAACATGTTATGTGTGTTTTCTTTGATGGCTATAACTCTTCATGAATATTTTCTTATACAGGGATGATCCCCCCCCCCCTTTTTTTATTCTTTCTTCTCTTTGTGAACTGTTCAATAGGGCATTTGGTGAAAGAGTCCCTCAGTTTAATGCTTATGTTGGAACCAAGTCATGGGTATGGTGGGATATGTTCTTACACCCCATATACTCTGATAACCCCATGTGGCTTTATTTCTTGTTTGCATAGGCACATTAAAATGGGAAAATAATATACATACAAATAGATTTTTATCAAATAGAGATGGGAACACACAAATCTTGTAGTGCAATGGGACCTTACACCCTGAACATTGGCATGAAGACCTGGCACAGGACTCAGAAGAATGGGCATTCTCCATTCACCCCTGATCTAGGGAAGGCATCCAAACATCCAAGATTGTCTATAACATCACCTGGAGGCAATCCTCTACCAGGGAAGACCCTACCGCTGCTCTGACAACGACCTACTCAAAAGAGACTTCCCTCAACACTGAGAAGACTTAACAACAACAATGACCTGCTTACTGGACAGGGCTTTCTGTATTGTCCCTTAATTGTGAGGTGAAACTAGAGGATACCCCACACCAGCCTGACTTCAATGTAGGATGTGCAGATTCCAGGCTCTTTAATACAGAAACCTGATGCCAACAATAGAGACTGCATGAAAAATAAAACTGTATTGGCACTATAGACAATGACTTGGATTGAAAAACTAGTTTGCCTGGACCCTAGATTAGTCTTATGCCAAAAACTTCAGGGTAGGGTCTTCTTGTTTTTAGACGAAGGCTTTTCCTTTCCATGCCCCCCATATTTTGGTGGGCCTATGCAAACAATATTGCCACTCTAACATCATTTTTACTGTGCCCTTCATACCCTAACCCTAAAAAAAACTCTTAAAAATTTGAGGTTAGCTTAAATTAATATGCATGTAAATATAAAAATAATACTATGCCTTCAATTTTTAAGGAGTCACATAAATTTTATGGCATTAGATTGCTTTGTGTACTGCTAAGAAATGTAACAATGTACTTCAATCTGGGGACTTGTGGACAAAGTAATTGTACATGGGTTCTGCCTTATTTTTCTTAATGTTCTTTGACTGTAAGTTGAATGTTTAGGTGTCAGCAAGGGGATTTCTTCAGAGAACTCTGTTTATGGGTGATTTTCCTTCCACTGTAACTTTACCTTGTCCTCTTTCATCATTGTTCTCATAATAAAAATAAAAAAATAAAAAAAAATGTTTCAAATTCCTATAAATTCCTATTTTCAAAATTAGAAAAATTAGAATCAATAATATCAAATGAAAACTGAGAACCTTATCGTGAATAGCAAAACTATTTTTGAAATTTAGAATCATTTAATTTCATTAAAACCTTTTGAATTGCTAAAGGGTTGATAACCTAGAATCCTATTTATTCTTGCTACAATGTTCCTGTTTTCCTATGTATTCTCTGAAACCCAACCAAAATTTTCCAAACAAACCTGAGTTTTAGAGTTCGATTACTTTGTGTTCAAATTAACTGTACATTAATTTTATATTGATTTTAATATAATGTTAATATTGGTTCTTTATAAAATTATTTAATATAAAATTTAAAGTATGCAAAATATTTATCATTTGCTGTACACTTAACCTGTTGCTCAATATTCTTTTTTAATATAATTTTTATTATGACCAATGTGAATTACAAGTTTTTCACATTATATTTAAGGTACATAGTGACAGTGAATTAGGCCCTTTCCCAGTGTTGCCAGTGTTGTCCTCACTCCACCTGTTCCCAGTGTTGCAGAACAACCCTTGATGGGTTTGACAGATGGAGGTATGGAGGATGAGGTCTTTCTCCTTCAACTTGGACCATGCATCGGCTACTCTGTTCAGCTAGCTGTTCTGAGGTGAATGCGGCACGTATAAAGCTAACAGGCAGTCAGGCTTCTGAAGGTAACAGCTTTATTCTGTGCATAAGGCTGAAGCCAAAAGCAGAATCAGGCAGCACCCTATGCACCCAAAAGCAGAATGCCAGTTACACTCTAAGATAGGGCACAATCACTGATCAGGTAGGATCAGTAACATAATAATCCCACGGAAATGTTTATGTACACAAAACCCAGCATGCACCCAAAACCTCCCCCTTTTGACACCTATAATGCTGATATAACAGGCCCCTTTGTGCATCGCTTGTTGTAGATTGGAGGTCTTGATTCCATTGTCTTTGACTTAGGGTTTGGTGCTTAGGTCTGATCATTTTTTATTTACACTCAAATTTCAAGCAACTGTTTGCTTCTGGTATCATCCACTCCCCTTCCCCCCCAATTCATGATTGAACAAGATGATTAAAGTTCTGTGGTTCTGTTAGAAAAAAAAAACATAAAACAACCAGCAATGGCAATAAAACACAAGAGCAACAAGAAAAAAAGGCAACAAGACAATAATAATAAGAAAGAAAAATTAAAAGAAAGGGAAAGAAGAAAAGAAAAAAACAGGGGGAGAGCCAGAGTGGCAAAGTTTCTTTTCTTTTTTCTTTCTTTTTATTTGCATAGGCACAGTAAGTATTGGGGTTATTAGAAAGGGAATTTCCTTGGCCTAAGATTCAGGGTTTCTCCACTTCTGAAGCATACTGTCATGGTAACAATTATAGACTCCAGACATGCTCATTATGCAACCACCAGGTTTTTTTATGATTCCAGGAAACATTCTGCTCAGTTGTAGCTCATCAAATCAGTCCTCTGTTGTTAGAGATCTTGGTATTTGCACAGATTCTAGGACGTAGTCTAGGTTAGAGTCTTTCTTTATGGTTCTAGAAGTTCTGCTCCATCATGATTGTTGTAGTCAGTCTTCTGTACTTAGTGATCTTGGTTTCTGCAGAGATTCTAGAATGAAGCCTAATATAGTCTAGTTCTATTCAGTCATGATTGTCAAAGTCAGACCTCTGAAATTAGAGATCTTGGTTTTTGTACAAATCCTAAGCTGAGCCTAAACTAGGGTCATACTTACTGGTCCCAGGAAGAGTTCTGCTCAGTCACTGTTGTCAAAGTCAGTCTTCTGTAATTAGTGATCTTGGTTTTTGTACAGATCAAAAACTGGAGTGTCTTCTGGTTTCATCTTAAAATTAGGCGATGAGGCAGGGCAACCTGCTCTTAGATCAAGTTGTTGCTGTGTCCTTGTCATCATGATGTCATCACACAAGTTGGTGCCAGAGCCATAGTGGGAACTTCTGGGGGTGCTTATTCTTGGTGCTGTTTCAGTGAACTGTGTTGGTTCTATGATTGGGATCTGGGGTTTGGGAAGTGGTCCTCAAACTATGGGCCATTTTGTTTCTTCACTTCAAATTGAGATATATGCAGTGTACATAGGAATTTGTTCTGAGGGACAGTGAAGTGACCCCCCTTTTAAAAAGTGGTCACTGTCTAATCACATGGAATTTAATTGAGTTCCCCTGACAAGTGTTCAGAGTCAACCCAGTATCATAAAATTTATGGGTTCTTATCCCTAAAGGTTAAGATATTTCCCCTTTTTTAGTATGCGTATGCAAAAGAGAATGGTGTATATTATATTGCTGGTGCTTTTGGGGGTAATTTTTTGGGCCACACCAGGTGACGCTCAGGGGTTACTCCTGGCTATGCACTCATAAATCGTTCCTGACTTGGGGGACCAGATGGGATGCCAGAGGATCAAACACTGGTCTGTCCTAGGCTAGCATGGGCAAGGCAGACGCCTTATCACTTGTGCCACCGCTTTGGCCTCTGTGCATTACTTTTGACCTGAGCTTTTTTCCCAAGCTAGACTTTTTCTCCTAGAATCTCATAACATGAAGAACCAAAACAAGCAAACTTAAAATGATCATCATCATCATCATCATCATCATCATCATCATCATCATCATAATAATAATCCTTGCCTGCACAAGACAGGCAAGAAGACACCATTGAACACAATCTCCAGGGCCCAAACCTGGTAAGGGCCCCACCCAAAAGGTGAGTGCTGATCCATGCCCTGTGATTGGGCACAGTAGAGTCATTAAAGGACTGCTGTCTTGTTTCCTGTCTACTTTTCTGCACAAGTCAGCCAAGAAGATGTCATTGAATACAATTTCCAGGGCCCAAACCCTGTAATGCTGCTCTGCGGCTGCACACATCTTCTAACCATGAACCCCCACAACAGCACATAGTAGAAACCACTATACAAGTGTTGCAATGGGAAACAACAATGCATGACAATACTACAATAAAAATGACCTGAAAAGCCTCTCAAATAAGGAGTTTAGAGTATTAATGTGGAGGATGCTCAAAGAACTCAAAGCAAGTATAGACCGATCTGAACAGACCATAATGGCAGAACTTACAACTGAAATAAGAGGTCTGAAAAAATCAGTAGATGAAATGAATACCTCAATGAAAAGTCTCTCCTAAGGAGTAACAGCAGCTGAGGACAGTGTTTAGTGAGCCAGAGGATGAGATGAAGAAAAACACGATATAGCAGAAGAGATTGGAAAAGAACCTTTAAAGCAAATGAACAGACAATGAATAAACTACTCAAAAATGTGAACAGATGAAAATAGAAGTCTTTAATAAATTCAACAGAAACAGCATAGGAATCATTGGAGTCCCAGAGACCCAAGAAGAGAATATTAAGAAGTGTTGAAGGGAGAGTAAAAAGAGGAAAAGAAATAAGAAAAATAGAAAGAGGAAAAAGAAGGTGAAGAAGAATAAAACGAAAAAAGGAAGAAGTGATAGAAGAAAAAGAGTAGGAATAAGAATAAAAGGAGGAAGATGAGTAGGAGGAAGAAGAAAAAGAATAGGAAGAAGAGGAAGAAGGAAAAGAAGAGAAGAAAAAAGACAAGAAAAGAGGAAGGAGGAGAAGAGGAAGAAGAAAATGAAGAAGAGTAGAAAGAAAAAGAAGAAGGAGAGGAAGAGGACGAATAAGAGGAAGAAAAGGAGGAAGAATAATATGATAAAGTGAGAAGGATGAAGAAGAAAAAGAAGAGAAGAAAAAATGAATTGAGATTTATTTTTTAATTTCTTTTCTTATAGCGTCTTTGTTTAAGCACCGTGATTATAAACATGTTTGTAGTTGGGTTTCAGTTTAAAAAAAAAGTATTTCTGGATTTTGGACCTCACCCAGAGGTAGTCAGTGAGAGCTACAAAAATAAATAAATAAATAAATAAATAAATAAATAAATAAATAAAAAAAAAGAGGGACATTTACCATGACTGAGTAGGCTTCATCCCAGGAATGCAAGGATGGTTTGACACCCATAAATCAATCAACATAATATTACCATATCAACAAGCAGAAAAACAAAAATCATATGATCATATAAATACAGAGAAAGCATTAGAGAAGATCCAACACATTCTTGATAAAAAGCCCCATCAAAATGAGAATGAAATCAACTTTTCTCTACAAGTCAATGGCAAATATTGTTATCAATGGAGGTAAAGTAAAAGCCTTTCCCCTAAAATCTGGTACAAGATAAGGTTGCCCTCTCTCACCATTCCTATTCAACTGGAAGTACTTGCCATAGCGATTAGGAAAGAAAAATATATCAAGAGCATCCAGAGAGATAAGGAAGAAGTCAAGCTCTCACTGATTGTATATGACAGGTAAGGAAGAAGTCCATCTCTCACTGTTTGTATATGACATGATAATATATTTAGAAAACCCAAAAGACTCGGTCAAAAAGCTCCTAGAAATCATAGATTCATATAGCAAAATGGCAGGCTGCAAAATTAATATGCAAATGTCAGTGGCTTACTTATACACTAATAATGATAGAAAAGAAATCAGGCAGGGGGTGGGTGGGAGGAGGGAGATTTGGGACAATGGTGATGGGAATGTTGAGAGAGTCTTCCTCAGTGCCAAGGGGGCTGGCTGACTGGGCTGGGCTGGAATAAAGTCTGTGTTTCTCATAAAAAAAAGATAAAAAAGAAAACAAACCCATTCACATTAGTGCCACACAATCTCAAATATCTTTGGGTCAACTTAAATAAAAAGGTGAAGAACCTATACAAAAAAAAACTACAAAAACCTGCTCCAGGAAATAAGAGAGGACACAAGGAAATGGAGTCACATACCCTGTTAATGGATTGACAGGATTAATATCATTAAAATGGCAATATACCCCAAAGCATTGTACAGATTTAATGCAATCCCTCTAAAGATACCCATGACATTTTTCAAAGAAGTGGATCAAACACTCCTGAAATTCATTTGGAACAATAAACACCCATGAATGGCCAAAGCACTCCTTGGGAAAAAAATATGGGAGGCATTACTTTCCCAAATTTTAGACTGTATTACAAAGCAATGGTTATCAAAACAGCATGACATTGGAATAAAGAAAAAACAGAAATAATTCAAACCAGGCTCAAGATGAAAAATGTGTAGTCTGGCGATCTTTTACCTTATACCGAGAGTGTGTTGCCTGCCAGAAGAAGGTGGTTTTATTAAATATAGAGAGAATATCCAGGTGGGGTAAATAAGAACAGAGAAGGACAAATGGCTCAGGCTATCCTGTGCCAGTCCCATTCATATTTACATGTAAGACAGTGTCTGTTTTGGGGTGAAATCAAGTTGTAAACAAATAAATACAACGGAACCAGGGATGATTTTTGTTTGGGGGTGAAATCAAGTTATAAAGAAACACATACAAAGAAACCAGGGTTAATCTTTGTTTTGGGTAAAATAAGGTGCAATCTAACAAAGGGGTATGCATATATACCCTTTACCCCCAGAGCATACAGTCTAGGGTAGAGAAAAAAAGAAATAATATTGCAAGGAAGGATATGAGAAAGTGATGTAATGGGGGAACAGGGGCTTTGGTTATATTAGGGATCTGAGAGAGTGGTGTAAGTATAAATCCAAAGAACACATTCACCAACACTGAAAACATGAGATCATAGCTGCAACCACCAAACTACTTTTTTAATGTACCTATCATAAAGGCAGGCAGGGAATTGGGGGTTTGGGGGGTAAGGGATAACGGGATATGCGGACATTGGTGATGCTAGTTGTCATCAAAGTTGGAGTTGGTCTTGAAATATTATATGCTTAAGAGTTAACTATTAATAACATTATACATTGTGGTCCTTTAACTAAATTCAAAAATAAAAATAAAAAGTACATTAATCAGCAAGAGTCACAGGATTAAAAATAAGTTTAAGAGCTGTGAAAGTATAATTTTTCACAGTAATGCATATGTTTGTGTACATGTCTTTATCTTAATTCGTTAATGGATGAAACAAATATTATTTACCACTACATTCCTGGTAATAGTACAGTATTTCTTGTTATATATATCAATATCTATCTATCTATATGTATATATATATATATTGAACCCATGTACCAATGGGTTCAATCTTGGATACTACAAAAATTGTTGGATGAATTTATGAATGCTGAATATATGGACAAAGGAAAGCTATTATAATGCATTAGTAGTAAAAAAATAGTTATTTTAGTTCTTGGTAATTTGGACTAGGCATTACATGGTAACTCACATCTATTGAATCTCATGTATAGGTCTGATACTTTTCTCAGTTCATAATATGCATTGACTTTCCAACTTCTCATAACAATTTTGTAAAGTCATATTTAATAAAATTATCATCATTCTTAACTCTCACCTCTATCATTACTATTAGAAACAGTATTTTTCATTTCTTTGGTATTATTGTCTTGGATTTAATCCATGACATATGTTCAAGGTAAACTTGGCAAGCATTGTCATCATATTTAGGTGTATAGCTTTTATTAGATTCAAATTATTATCTTTTTCTTTTCTGAGTGCTCAATGATTACTTTTGGCTCTGCACTTGGAAATCACTCCTGGCAGGCACAGGGGACTATATGGGACCTCGGGATTCAAGCCACCTATTTGTCCTGGTTCAGCTGTGTGCAAGGCAAATGCCCTACCGCTGTGCTATCTCTCTGGCCCAAATTATTTCTTTCATAATGCGAAAGAAAGAAAGAAAGAAGAAAGAAAGAAAGAAAGAAAGAAAGAAAGAAAGAAAGAAAGAAAGAAAGAAAGAAAGAAAGAAAGAAAGAAAGAGAGAGAGAGAGAGAGAGAGAAAGAAAGAAAGAAAGAAAGAAAGAAAGAAAGAAAGAAAGAAAGAAAGAAAGAAAGAAAGAAAGAAAGAAAGAAAGAAAGAAAGAAAGAAAGAAAGAAAGAAAG